>OVBE01006960.1:0-19092 GCA_900406425.1 Iberis pinnata | reverse complement strand
ATCTACCACTAGGTTTTACCAATAATCCCCTAAAACAACTTAAGTTTCTTAATTTTTTCTAAACCATAATTAATTAATATAATAATGTTTAAGAACCTTTTTTTGGTTCTACCATTAATGTTGCTCTTAGGATATTATAGATGTTGATATAGTTGAATCAAATGACGTAAATGGGCATTGGATAACTTGAGGAATCGTACTTACTTAATTTAATATATATATATATATATATATATATCATCCGAGAAACAAGAAGTAGCTATTCTCGGTATGACGTCAAAAAAATGAAACCCTAAAGACAGAGAAAAGGCGTAATTCGCCAACCTATCTGTAACCATATTAGCATCTCTAAAAATATGCACAAATCTGGCTATCCAATCTCTTGTCAACAAGCCATGGCACAAATGTACCAGGTGCGCCGAAAGATGTGAAGCATTAATCCTCCGAACCAGACAATCCACCACCACTGTCGAATCAATCTCCACTATCACTCGCCTTTCTCCACTCTCCCATGCCAACCAAAGTCCATAGTAGACTCTCTATAACTCAGCTATGGGAGAAAGAGTTGTTATTTATGATATTAAAATAAGTTTTCTTGAAATTGTTAGATAGATATACTGGTCTCTAGTTAGTTGTGATATTGTGAAGATCTTAATTGATACCAACAAAATAAAACGCTAGCTACTTGATGAATGAAGACGAGTAAATTAAAAGAGATGTGATATTATGCAGAGGAATATGGTACTTAGCGACTCTACTCTCTGATTGGCCTCACTGTAACTCTGAATCTTCTCTGGCAACCAAAAGATGCGTCATGGACCTCTCGATTCCTGAGGGATGGTGCGGTAAGTGTGACAACTTTCTATGCAATGACGGTAATAAGATATTTCATTTTCTTGGAACTTCTGGATCCTTCGACCTGCTACAAAGAGTATACTACAAAGAGTGAGATGGTTCGAAGGTTTTTGTTCACGACGCTTGTCATATTAATAGAGGTCTTAGGGACAATGTTTTATCCGACTTGGGCGATGAAGAAGGCGTCGTCGTTAGTGGTATACATGGCGTTATTCACGTTGTCGTTGCTCACAGGAGCGTTAGGGCTGATTCAGTTGTCGGATAAGTATAAGATGGAGATCAAAGATTCTTTCTTAGCATTCTTTGTGATTTGCTTTTTTTCTCTTTTTGGCATCTTCGAAGGTTTATACAATTGTAGAGGATTGTATTATTATGATGAGGCTCGCAGATCTCCTCTTCCTAATTAATCTGAGTTTATTTATTTATTTATTCTTTCCAAAATAATTCTGAGTTTATTTTACCTTCTTTTTATTTAATTAATTATGTTAACTATTTATTTCACTATTTTCATACTGTGTGTGTTTCATTGCCGACGCACTATAATATCAATTCGTTTATATACATGAAGCACATGACAATAACCAAAACACATTAAAAAGATTAATAACTCCATAAACCGATATATCAATAACACGATGAATAAAATTGTATACATACGTACATTAACGCTAAAATGAGCATCAACTGTATTGTTACCTCCACGACTCTTACGACGAAGAACTATGAACTGATGGAAGACTATTCAGATGAGTGTGGTTATATGCTTGTCTTTGTCAATTAGTATCTGAATAAAATAAAAAGTGCTCTCTTCTTTAGATACATACATATTTGAGTATGTAATTTGTATAACAGAGAATGTTCATGCCACCAAGTAAAACCATTAAAAAAAGGGTCATCTCATTCTTCAAAGCCAATGGTTGTTGTTACGGTTCATCATCATCATCATCATCATCATCATCATCATCATCATCATCATCATCATCATCATATCATCATATCATCATCATGCGTCTCTTTTGGTTTCGAGCATTGATCCGTCTTTAAGAGCAGCATGTGATGCAATTCCAGGGGCAGACGTAGAAAAAATATATATGCACTTATAAAATTATGATATTAAATATTCATTAGTTTGTATTTAAAATTGTATATATTGAATTTTTATATTTTATAGATAAAAACGTTAAACCAAACTAGTAATATTAAAGTTTTACAAATAGTTTGATTATGCATAAAATGGAATTTTAAACATTTATGCACCATGGCAAAGAAAAAAATTTATGAGAGATAACTTTAAAAGTACAAGAAAATTAATAAGGGACACGTGTATAAAGAAAGAAAAAGAGAACAATTAAAAAGTATTAAAAAAAATAATAATTAAAACATATATTAGCAATTAGTAAACAATAAAGACATGAATACGTGTATAAGTGTATTATAGTATTAAAAAAAAAATAAAGAAGAAATTATAAGCAATGTCATAAAACTCATCCATCTTATAGCATATACCATAATTAGATGATTCTAAAAAATCTAATATATTCATAGGAAAGGTAAAGACCAATATCCCCTTTGACCAATGGTGAAAGAGTTTTAATATGCTTCATTATCTGTCCTAGTGCTGATAGCTACAGCTTGTAGAGAAGATGCGATAAGCCAAGCAGGTGATATCACTTACGCTTGCATTGCATCATTCACTAGCCTCATTTAAAAATAATTTATATGTTAAAAATACAACTTAATTGCCAATCAACTTATCAAACAATTCACTCATTTATCACGTCAACATCCTCATTAGTTGAACATAATATGTGTTTTTCTTGAATGAATTCCGGATCACTAGTTGTTTGTACTAAAAGAAAGCAACGAAAGAAGCAAGAGAAATGCAACAAATTATTTTGCAACCGGAAAGCGACGAAAAACCGAATATCTTTAAACCCTCTAGAATTTATTTAGGAGAATTCGCCACTTTGCATAACTTAAAAAAAAAACATAAAAATATTAAATCCTAAAACATTTAAAACTAAAAATTATGAATGTTTGAGGTATGCTATGTAATATTCAACAAAATAAAGGTTTAATTTTTAAAAATATTTCCTTTTAATATATAATTGGTTACTTTATTTAAATTATTTTTTATATAATTTTTTGTAATGATATTTATGTAACACATTGTCACTCTTTCGTAACTTTAAAAATAAAAATAAAATTATTAATCCTATTTTATTGAAATATATATTTTTGTTTCTAATGCTATTTCATGTAAAACTTTATTATAATATTAAGGGCAGAATATTAAATTTATTTAATTAAATAATTTTAAATATTTTTTTATTTTCACAATATTATTATAAATAATTATAAATGAGACAGACAACATTCTTACGTTATTAAAACAAAATTTATATACAAATTATATTTAAAATAGGATTAATTTTACCATATCACCAAATATAAATATTAAATGTGAATTTTAATTTCGAATATATTTAGGAATATATGTATATATTGTCTTTCTTACGCTTATGGAATGCTTTTAAAATTTTGTTCAATACCAATGCAATCCATGTAAAATTTTCTAAATAAAGAACAATTACATGCTACGTAATATTCAACAAAATAAAGGTTCATTTTGGCAAACTGAACCCAAGCAATCAGATTTATGGATCTGGAAAAACATATTCGGGCTTAGACCTCTGGCAAAACAATTCCTCAAGTGCACCATTGGAGATGGAAAAGCAGCTTCATTCTGGTTTGATAACTGGCTTCCATATGGACCACTAATTAATCTAATAGGTATTTCTGGCCCTTTGCAGGTGGGAGTTCCCTTTCACGCAGCCGTAAAGGACGAAACTTCCACCAGAGGCTAGCGTCTACCTTCGGCAAGATACGCCACACCACAGTTCCAGATCATGAGGGACGAACTTCTCAAAGCCTCCCTACCAAACACAGAAGAGAATGACGCTTTCTACTGGGACACAGGGACCTGTCATAGGGACTTCTCAACTGCCCAAACCTGGGACTGTCTCAGACCAACTGCTCCAAAGCACGCAAGCTTCCAAGCAATCTGGTTCTCTAGTCACACCCCAAAACACGCTTTCACGTTCTGGATTGCCCACTGGAATCGTCTGCCAACCAGAACCAAACTCAAAGACTGGGGTTTGCAATCTGTGGACCTATGCTTTCTATGCAATGAATCACATGAGTCTCGCGATTATCTACTTTTCCACTGTCCCTATAGCACAGCGGTTTGGACTCTCACTCTGTCTCGGCTTCGGACACCTGGGAATTCATTTGCAGATTGGGGCTCTCTTATGTCGTGGATCATCTCCATGAACTGGAACATGAAAAACACGCTCAAAAACATTGCTGTCCAAGCCACTGTCTACTTTCTATGGAAAACAAGGAACCTGAAAAAGCATGAGAACAAGCTCCAGAATCCTCCTTCATTGTTTCTTCAAATCGACAAATGCATCAAAGACATCATTCTCTGAAGGATTACTCTACCACAATATTCAACAATGCTTCAACTATGGCTTCCTAACCCTTGACTTCAGGATTAGAATCTAATTATAATCTTCAATTTGTTTCTCTTAGGCTTTTTACTTTTTTGAGCCCTTTGAAACCCATTTGAATCCTCTACGGTTGTAAAACGTTCCAATTTTGGTATATAATTAACATTTTATCAAAAAAAAAAAAACAAAATAAAGGTTTATTAAAAAAAAAACTTTCCTTTTAATATAGGCATCTTTAATATATAAAACATTACTTTACTTAAATTAGTTTTGATATATTTTTAGTCGTAATGATATATATGTAACACACTAGTATAATCAAAATGAAGCTCATAGGGGTAGGCAAAAAATTCTAACCGAACCGACCCAAATCAATCCAACCAAACCCAATATGACCCTAATCAAACCATATCTTATGTATAATCAAATTGGTTATGATTTGTTTTCGACCCAAATGGTTCAGTTTTGTTTAGTTTATATCATAACCGGACCAATAAATCCAATGTGTTTGTTAACTATTTACAAGTAAATCTTAAGTAATATATTATATATTAAGAAACCCACAACTTATTAATGTTGGTGACCGTAGACATAACTTTTTAGGATTGACTTCACTATCCCCTCAACTTTGTCCATCCAATCTATTTCCCCCCTGAACTTTGGAGTTTCTTAATTTTCTACCTGAATTTATATTGCTCTTTACCCGCCTCCCTCAACTTTCCCCATCCAATTTTTTTCCTCCTAAACTTTGGAGCTCCTTAATTTCTCACATGAACTTAGATTGCTCATTACATGACCCCCTCAACTATTCGTTCTCATCAATTTTTCCCCCCCCCCCCCCTCCAAAAAATGATTTAGAACACTAATTTTTGATTTCAATTATAAAAAGCGATAACAAACCATGTTTTGGTTTAACCCAATAAATCTTAAGATAAAATATTGTTAATATTACATTTTACGTTAAAGTATTTTTAATATTAATTGTAAACTAATATTTTCAAATGAATTAAAATAATAAATTAAATATTTTAAAATAATCAATTAAATAAAATATTTTTAATATTAAAAATTAATATTAATTTTTATTTTAATTTAATTTAAAATATTTAATAATATTATAATATTTAAAAATAATAAACTAAATTAAAATATTTTAATATTAAAAATAGAATATTTGATATATTATTTTAATTGATTTTAAAATATTTTAACTAAAGTAATAAATTAAATATTTTAAAATATTATAATATTTAAAAATAATAAATAAAAATAAATGATTTTTAAAATTAAAAAAACATAATATTTAATTTATTACATTAACTGATTTGAAAATATTTTTGTTGTATTAGTTTAAAAGTAACATGAAAAATATTTTAACGTAAGATTTGATATTAAAAGTATTTTTTAACTTAAAATTTATTGGATTAAACCAAAAAATGATTTGTTATCGCTTTTTATAATTTAAATCGCAAATTCATTTTTTAAATCGTTTTGGAGGTAAAATGATTAGAACGATTAGTTAAGAGGATCATGTAAGGAGAAACATAAGTGCATCACTTGCTGGTAGGTGGAGAAGAGCTTCATGTAAAGCAGTTGCTTCAGCTTGGAAGGGAGTGGGTACTGGATTTATGGAGGATGATCCTTGCATAATTATGTTACCATGTTGACAAAGAATCCAGCCAATACCACTGAGTGAAGATGGAGATATCCAAGATGCATTTGTATATAACATAAGTGCATCAGTTGCTGGTAGGTGGAGCTTTAGTTTTGATGGAGAGTGATGCTGAATTTGTGTGTCCATTGCAAAAACTTTGGAGTACTCCAGCATATCAATAATTGCTTTGTTTATAATGTATGGAATCCCCCATGACGGAGCTTCATACATCATGTCATTTCTCCACTTCCAGATTCTCCAAAGAAGATAAGACCCAAGGAAAAGATGTGATTTGTCATCTTGAAGTTCTGCAACAGGTATAGAGAAATTTAGTGACAGCACATAATCAAGAATTTTTGGTAGATCATTTTGGAGACTGGAGTTAGTAAATCCCTGCAAGGGAGCTAAACTCCAGATTTCTGCTGTAACACGACATTGAAAGAAAAGGTGTAGTGCTGTTTATTCGTGTTCTCCACAGAACTGACAGAGTGTTTGTGTTGAAATTCCACGATGGTGAAGAGAAGTAGAGACTGGAAGGGCATTGTGAAGCATTCTCCATATAAAAAACTTAAGCTTTGGAGGTATTTCCAAAACTCCATAATTTTCTGGCTACACTTTGTGAGACTCCTGATAACTAATGTCCATGAATTACATCTCCCTTTGCAACATAATAACCTGTCTTCACAGTATATTGACCATCTTTTGAGAGCTTCCATAAAGGGATATCTGGACTCTGTATGCGTGATGGACTTATTTGCTGAACCAGATTTTGATCTTTTGGGTGCAAAAGGGCTTGTATCTTCTGTGGACTCCAGGAATTTCCAAGTGCAGTCATCAGTTCATTGACTTTAGTATCTGGAGGTTCTGTACCAGTGGTTTGATGTGCAGGTCTATGCTCTGGATTTGAGATCCAATTATCCTTCCATATTCTTATGCACTTTCCATCTCCTACATTCCAAAAAAGTCCCTGTTTGATATGATGTAATCCATGGATTAAACTACGCCAAGTATGACTTGAATTTGGTTTTAGCACAGCATCTTGAAAAGGAATTTTTGAGAAATACTTAGCTTGCAAAAGCTGAAAGAGTAGTGAAGTTTGTTATGTTAATAAACGCCAAGCCTGCTCTGCTACTAAGGCTACATTGAAGCTCTCCAAATCTCGTATGCCAATAACACCCCACTGTTTTGCACTTGTAACTTTGTGCCAAGCCACCCAATTTATCTTCTTTGTATCCATATTAGCTTGCCACCAGAACTTTCTCATAAGTGAGGTCATCTGTTGAATTAGTTTTTTGGGCAAGAGAAAACAGCTCATGGCATAGGAAGGAATAGATGTTACCACTGCTTTCAACATTGTTTCCTTGCCAGCAAGGGAAAGGAATTTTGAAGACCAGTGCTCCATTTTATGTTTAATCCTCTGTAGTAAATAGGAGAAGGTCCTTGTCTTGTTTCTACCAATGAATTCCGGAATACCAAGGTATCTGCCTACTCCTTCAAGTGTGCTAATTCCTGTGATGTTCTTCAGCCTCTGACATTATTCTGGATTACAGTATTTGCTAAATGTAACAACAGATTTGGAGTAGTTGACTTCTTGCCTAGAGACATGTCCATGAGCAGGTGGGAGATAGTAGGGACATTTGCACTTGCCTTGAAACCATGAAGATTCCCTTTTGAAACCTGATTTTGCAGGAGAAAAGATAACCCTTCTGAAATCAACATGTAGATGTAGGGTGAAATTAAATCCCTTTGGCGTATACCCCTTTCAGGTTTGATGCTCCCCATAGGCTTTCCATTTATCAAGATAGAATAAGTGGTGGTAGTGATACAGGCCATGATCCAATTGCACCATAAGTCCGCAAAGCCTAGTTTCCTCATCAAAAAATAGACAAAATGCCAGTTAACTTTATCAAAAGCTTTGGCTATGTCTAGTTTTAAAGCCATATAAGAGTCAACTCGCCTACGTGTTTTTAAGGAGTGAATCAGCTCATGTGCAATTAGCACATTATCTGATATACATCTTTCATATAGAAATGCTGATTGATTTGGAGAGATTATGTGATGCAACCAGGGCTTAAGTCTATTAGTTAAAATTTTGGAGATAATTTTATAGGCCACATTTGCTAAGCTAATGGGCCTATAGTCTTTTGGAGTTCTTGGGTTGGCAGTTTTGGTAATGAGGCAAATGTGAGTATGATTTATAACAGGGTCTAATTGGTAGGTTTGAAAAAAATGGTAAACATAGGTCTTAAGAGAAGAAGAAATGGCATTCCAATGATGCTTATAGAAACCTGTAGTAAGCCCACCAGGGCCAGGTGCCTTGTCCTCATTCATTTGTTGAATAGCTTGCCATATCTCCACATCCTCTAGAGGTTTGGTGAGTGATACATCCATAGCTTGACTCACACGAGGCTGAAGATCATTAAAAGGAGAAAAATTTACTGGGGCAGTAAACAATGGCTGATGAAATAGTGAGTTGAAGTAGGAAGTGAAAACCTGGCAGATTTCATTTTTTGTTTGGTAGAGTTGGCTATTTTCATATTCAATCACTACAATCCTGTTATGAATTCTTCTATGTCTCATCTTTAGGTTGAAGAATTTTGTGTTCTTTTCTCCTTTTTGCAACCAGAAGATTCTACTCTTTGTTCTAAGGAATTCCTCTTCTGCTTTAATAGCAAGATGGAGCTGAGTCTTTAGATTGGCAATGTGTAGATGATCTTTGCTGTAGTGGTCATAGGACTGATGAAGTTTATCTTTCAGAGCTTGGATGACCTTTTGATGAGTTGACCGTATTCTGCTTACTCCACTGGCATATACTCTGTTTACACCTTGTTAGAGCTTCAGAGAACTTTGTAGGAGGTAAAGTGGAACAGTCTGTTGTCCAAACCTGCAACACAACCTGTTGAAGATCTTGGTTACCCCTCCATCTATTATTATATTTAAAAATGGACGTCCTTTGAAGGATCTGATGTGAGTATCCAACAGGAGTGGTCTATGATCATAACCACACCATTTAAGAATTTTGACTATTGCTCCTGGAAAGTCATCAAGCCACTCTGTATTTGCCATAACACGATCTATACGGGTTTGGACAAGATAATTGAATCTTTTGCCACTCAAAGTAAACTGGCCACCACAACTTTTGACATCTAGTAATCCCATCTTACTCAGAAAATTCTTGAAAGGAACAAAAGAGCTTGCACGTCAAAATAGGCCTCCACACTTCTCCTGAGGAATTTTTATTTCATTAAAATCACCTATGTAGAGGAGCCTGTTACTGTCTTGACTACTAGACTGTCATTCTGAGATTAGAGATCTCCAAAAACTACGTCTATCAAGAAGAGTTGGAGGAGCATAGAGGTAAATAATCTTCATTGTCTGACCATCTATGCTGAGACAAAAGGTGTTGCAATGAGGAGATGAAACTAGAGGTGGAACAAGCTTAACTCTATCTTCCCAAAATACTGCAATACCCCCCCTTTCCTCAACAGGAGGATGGGTAAAATTGTGAGCATAGCCTAACTTGGAGCAAAGCCCAAGAACAAAAAAGTCCTGATTCATAGTTTTCGAGAGGAATAATATCTGAGGCTTATGTATATGCCTAAGATCAAAAAGGTGACGAATTTTCAGGGTATTCCTCAACCGCTGACAATTCCAATGCAAGAGTTTCATATCTGGGTGGGTGGTTTAAGGGGTTCCACCCTCCCCATGATCATTAAAGGTTTTTTGATTCTTTGACGAGAAGATGATGCTTCATCATCCAAAACCAGATGGTCTGCTTTCCTTTTTTTACCAATTTCAGCTGTGTCTGAGTGTCCCTTTATCAGCCCAGGTTGAGACGATTCAAAGTTGCCATTTGAAGCAGAGGCTTGCTGGAGCACAGGTCTTGTTGGAGGAGACTGGTGAGCTGTTTTTGCTTCCAGGGGGATATATTCAATTTCTGCATTCTGTTTACCGTCTGGACAGTCAGTATCAGCATGGTTAATAGTACCAAAGGAGAAGCAAAATCTTCTAAGTTTGTCAAAGAAAAATCTAACTAGAACATGAAGTTTTCCTTTTTCAAAAGTGATCTTTCTAGTGAAGATTAGTTTCTTATCAATGCCATCTTGATTTGAATCCAGACATCAGAGTCCTTTCCAGCAGTTGGTTCCTGAATACGAGTATCTTCTACATTACCCAAGCATTGACCTAATTCCTTAAGCATAACTTCATCTAAGTAATCTGGAGGAATGTTGAAGACCTGAACCCAAAACGTAAGTGTTTGCAGGTAGTCTGGAAACCATTTCCGAGTCCATCTATCAGTGACTACTAGCCAGTCTTTGAAAGTCCAGGGACCCGAGTCAATGACATTGAGTAACTGATGCTCCTTCTTGAAAAAGAAATGCACAGTAGTTGGATCGAGGATACGAGAATTAAGCCTCCCTTCTAGCTTCCAGGCACGAGGAAGTGTATGCTTCATCGCATGAACATTGGATTGGGTAAAATGAATAGATCTGACCACCAAACTGAGTTTGTTAGCTTCATCACGCTGATTTTGGCCGTCTTGTGTAGGCTCAAAAGGAGGTTTATCAGAACCGAGGTCCAATTGCTGCATCGATTTCCAGAGATCATTAGCCATGAGGAGGAGCAACTATATGAAGTGGATATAGAAGCACAGAAGAAGAAAACTTATCTGAGAGGTGATGCGAAAGAGGAAGAAAATCGATGAGAAGAATTGTTACCAAAGAGCAAATATTTAGACCGCAAAATCACGGAATGAAACATGCACAGAGAGAAGACCCCAGAAACAGGGAGGCAACAACGAGATCGGAGATTCACCGGAAATCGCTTTCTAAGAAGACATTAACATTCACCAAACTTTTTTTATATCACTTATATCTAGCTATTAAATCAAAAGCACTACCCCTGGAAGCTCATATCCAATTAACCTTACTATTTTTCCTATGATATAATATATTTTCTATTGGTTGGTTAAAAACGTTTAATGTTTCTTTTTTAAATCATACATTTTTTATTAGTCTGCAAAACTTCAAAGTGAAACTTTTGTCAAAAAAGGGAGTATGAAGTTTCACATCACTATTTTTTAAATATAAAACTGAAATTATGTTTTGAATCAGGGAAAAACAATTATGGGACCGCCACTATCTCTACTTATTTTAGAACGTAATTATTTTTCAATATGATGTAATATAGTACATTCATCTATTAATAAATGGAGAAAAATAAATTGAACAAATGACAATATTAATTGTCACTTCTGCTATCTTTTTATTTATATTAAACTTCAAACTTGATCATTTGTTATGCATATATAAATTTCTCTTTTAAAGAGGTTTAAAATACTAGGTTGGACGGTTGTGATCCAGAATTCAAAGTTGACAAAAAATCTTGAAAGAGAAGAAAAGAACCTGATCATGTAGGTAATATAATATTGAAAGAGACGTGGATGAGCAAGTGGTCGTCTAGTAATTGCCATTTTTACTGTTTTCTATACGAATGTAGGTTTCCCTTTCATGAGGTTTAGATTATTATGCCGATCTGTTATAGTTGAGGATTGGAATTGGCAAAAAATCTTCAAAGAGACGAAAAGGTGGAAAATGTACTTTTGGAGTGTGATCGTTAAACCAATCAACAGCAAATTTGATCAATCTACAATTATCTTTACTGCATAGTTAGGCCACGTTATGCGTGGGTCTTTTAAAACTAATGTTGTTATACTTTATGTTATATAATGAGATTTATATAAATATTGTTAAATATAAATATATAATTTTTTATTATAGTTAAACTTTAAACGGTAAATCAAAGATTTCAACTGAAATAAACAATTAAAGATATAAAAATTTACATAAAAATATTTGTTTTTATAATTTATCTCATTGTGGATTATTTGATGTTTGTGTCTGAAAAATTTGTTGATTAAATATGGATATATATTTGTTAAAATACTATCATTACACGAAAACAGACGAATTACTGACTGACGAATTGACAGAAAAATATCTGTCACTAATTATTGACGGCTTGTTGGCGGTATTTTATATAAAATCCTAAAAGACCTTGTAGAGTATTGGGATAATCCCGATAATCAAGCCTTATCTGCTATGAACATGAAGAACCGTTACAACGACCGTGACGGTAGGGGCACTCGACTACAAACTCGGGTGCTGATAGGCTCAGGATTTATCTTAAACTACATTGTAGAGAACATATAAAAATATTATAGATAAGGTAAAATTACACAGAAACTAGATAGCGTACATTCAGTTTAATGTTGAATCTGTGTAAGAAAATCTAAGTTGTATGATTGTGACCAAGTAAATGTAAACTAAGCGATAATTACAAAAATGTAAACTTAGTAAACTAAAGCTTCAAGCAATAGGAAATTCACATGTAGACATGTTTTAAAGCTCATATTATCATGCAAAATTTTACTTTAAAAATAGTTATCAACTCAAAAGACAATAATAGATTAATCTCCTCTTGACAAACTCTCACCGCATTCAGATAATTCAAACATGGATTAAAGTTCAGATTCAATATGTTCATAAGCATTTAGAACAATACTCTTGAAATAAAAAGAATACTTATTTATCTAGACTAGATCATACTTTTAAACCAAATCTCTTTGCGTTTATCAATCTAATACCAATGAGCTAGTTAGGTACTCTAATTCATGCATTAAGAACAAGTCTAGACTGAGAACCTAACAAATTTAATCATATTCTGATAACTCTAACTATCAAACCTGGTTTCCCTGAAAACCCTAAAACCTAACTATGAAAGTACTCAGACATATTAACAAAAACAGAAAGCATAATCAATGAAGAACACATAATCATAAACATAAAATAAAAATATATATTAAAATATAAGAGGGTTCATAAAACTTCTCCTAATACAAAGTCCAGATTCGTCCCCCCTGTAAAATCTAGAATTAAATAAAGAATAACTAAAATAAAATCAAGCCATAAGGCTTTTATAGTGTAAAAAAATAGAAAGTAGTGAATCGATAACCTTGCGGGCCATTTGTGAAAATATATGGAAATTTTTCATTCTCTCTGGTAAGTGGATCAATCGATATGGCCTTCTTATGGAATGCTCGATCCAAAAGTAGATCGACCGTTCTATATACTCCTTGTCTTCTCTAGATGATTGGATCGATCTAGTTATTTGTGCGTAGCCTCCTTCTTCGTGGATCGATCAATCCAAATTTGGATCTTCATTGTGAACATTTCCATATTCACATCCTTTTATGCAGAAAAATGTTTCTTTGCTCCAATACGATCCAAACAACTATGAACCTATAAAAGATACCAAATTTGTAGAGAAAAACTCGGATAAGGTTGAATAGCAAGCATAAATATCCACTAAAAAGCATTAAAACCAAGTGATATCAGATGGTAAGAGTACGGTTACTCGGGAGGCAAAGATGGTATGACTATAAATTTAAATAGTAAGTTTTATATTTCAATCAAATACTCTATCTAATAAAATTTTTAACATTTAAACAATGCTGTCGAACTGGTGTACGACCGAAACCCATTGCTCTTATTGAGGAAATGCACACTAACAAGAAGACCATATATATATATATATATATATATTGAAATGGACCACACAGAAACTCACAAAATATCAAAAACCATAAGCATAGTTTGAAATCCAAAAGACACCAATCTCAAACAACTACTTAGACTGAACTGTTTACCACCACTAAGCTAATAACATGTTTCCTACTCTAAATCCTCAATCAATCAAGTATCAAATCATATCAACCAGCTCTTTAAATTCAATTAAGTTCAGATACATGCATTCTCACCTATGGTATATCAATCAATTTACTCAAGTACCTCTTCTAGAGAAATGCCCATACCAAACAGAGCATTAACCGACTTCCGGTCCTGATCCTTTTTCTCCCTTTCTCACTTCTTTTTTTTCTTTCTTTTTGCACTTTTCTGCGTTTTCTTTTCTTTTTATTTTTGCACTTTTCTGTGTTTTTATTTTCTTTATGCTTTTTTTTTAGCAGCCTGGCAATGATTACAGACTTCTAAGTCACGCTTTCAACACTTTTCCTGAACCGGTTTTTTTTCTGAAGGAAAAGAGAGAAAGTTCCCGTACCGTACTGAAAGACATTGTCAGCTTTATAGAACACTGAAGATCAAGGTACCTAATTCTCAGAGTATATCAACACCATAATCAAGAATAATTCATATTTAAATTAAGTCCTATCATGGCAAAACTAGCATCAATTCATCAATAACTCAAAAGACTATAACTTTCAGAAACAAATCAATCAGTAATGGGGTTCTAATCCTAATCTCATCAATTAATCTAAGTCAGTAATCTAGAGAAAGACTCACACTTGGCTGTTTATCATCATTAATTTTGATCATGGTTTCTTCGAATCGATAGACTCAGCTAGATTAAAAACGAAAAATTTGAAAAATTTCACCAAAAAGACAAAACATCAATACGTAGTTAGTATCATTACACCTCCCCCATATTTACTTCACACCGTTCCAGTGTGAATATGAATCTAAGAAAAGGTATAGAAATAAGCAGAATCAATAGAAAATTCTGTAATGGATGAAAGTAGATAATACTATATAAGTTCAAGGGAAAGAGATATACTAAAGGTGAATTGCTCTCAAACTTATTATGAACTCCTTTGCCTCCTTTGCAATGCCTGCAAAAAGAACAAACAATCAAGAGAAGTGTGAGTAATGGTTGAACAACGATTGAGCAATGATAGCTTAAACACTAACAAGAATCAGTCTCAAGAGAAACCATTGAAGACATTATGATCGAGCAATACTAATCAGAATTAGCAAGAATTAAGAGAGAAACCATCCAAGTATCCAACAATTCAAGTGAAAAAGATGAGTAATGAGATTAGATAAGAGATAACCTAGAACGTTTTGAAGAGTATTCACCAGTAATAACCTGAAACACTTAAGACTCAAAACTAAAAATAAGTAAGTTAGGACTAAAAACTGACTCAAAATTGAAGAAAAAAAACAACTAAACTATACTCTAAATAGTGGGTTGCCTCCCACTTAGCTTTTTTTAACGTCACTTAGCTTGACGGTACTTACCTCTAACTAGGAAGGGAATCAACATCCAATGATGTTCCATAACAAACTCCAAATCCAGTCATCTCCAGCTTCAGAATCTTACCCATCTCACTTTTTGCAATATCAATCCCTTTCTCTTTGAATTCAGAGGTGAGTAAAACTCTAAACTTCGAGAAGGGATTTGAGAACTCCTTCTTTTTTCAGCTTATACTCAATTGTATCCCCAACCAATTCTTGAGGGATCAAATCCACTTGAGACTCCTTCTTTGGTTTCAGTTTTACCTTCTCTTTAACCTTGTGATCGCCATTCCTTGTTCAAAATTGAGGCTCTTTGTGTAAGGCTTTAGCAATTACACACTTAGGATCTGGTTTTGTATGAACTCCATGCTTCATCTCTTCTTCTTTCACCACAGTTAGCCTGAATATCCCTTTTGAAGGAATTGCTGGATAGAAGACCCGCTTCTTGATGTTTTTTAGAGATATACGCCAATTGGGTAAATCAACAACAGCTCCTACGGTTGCAAGGAAGGGTCTCCCAAGAATCGAAGGTTTATAGGGATGCTCATTCATCTCCAAGATATGGAAATCAACAGGAACAAGGCAATTTCCAACTTGTACCAAGAGATCCGAGATAAAGCCACTGGAAGAGACAGTAGAATCATTAGCAAGCGTGAAAGTCATGTGAGATGGTTTGATACCTGATAGTCGCAATCGTTCTGCAACAGTCATCGACATAACGCTCACATTAGCTCCAATATCACAGAGAGAATCTGTGAATTCTATCCCATTGATCGAACAAGGAACTAAGAATTCCCTGGGTCTTGTATCTTATGAAGCTTCCTAAGTGGATTTGGTGGCTTCCCAATCATCTCACCATCTTAAAACTCTGATATGGGCTTTGTAGATTGTACCGGGTAAGGAACTATGGGTTATAAACGTTTGGAATATTTTTCAGCTCCAGGGACGTTTGCTCAATCAGGAAAATAGTGCCCGATCAGGTATTTTTCTCTGATTTCTGTCCGGATTTTGTGATCGACCTTCTTTAGAGGTCTGAGAAACTTGTACATCAAAGTGCTTCACATGTGTTGATAGTGCTTCAAACTTTTGATTCAGCTCTTTCACTTCTGCTTGGATTAATGTTTGGAACTGTTGCTGTCCTTCCATAAGTTGCTTACACATCATCTCTACTGAACTACTTTGTTGAGGTTGAGTTTGTTGACGAGAGGTTTGCTGAAAACCGCCGGAATTGGAGTTCTGCATAAAGGTCTTTTGTTGCGGTGGATAATGTTGATCTTGAGGGTTTTCAACATTAGTATTTCTGCAAGATAGATTGGGATGATTTTTGTTAAAGCCTTGATTACCCTTGATTGTACACCCTTTGTCCTTGACTATTGATGTAACTCACCTTCTTCTCAACTCCCACATGATTTTGCTCTTGAACTGCAAAGCAATCAACTTCAGAATCGTCTACAGCACTAACCTGTTTCTGATTTTGAACCTTTAGAAGTTGAGTGATTAGTCCTTTCATCTCTGAGAATTCTCCTTTCAGCTCTAAGATTTCTGAGTTAGCAGCTAATACAAGAACCTTTGTTCGGCGATCAAACTCAGGGTAATGATTGCTATTACTGGCTGCTAGATTCTCAATTCAGGAACCTTCAGAATTGTCTACATCACTAACCTGTTTCTGCATAAAGTCTCCATCGCTTGCTGTATCTAAGGACAGCCGATACTTTTGTTCAATTCTTCTATGAAAGGTATTGAGGAGACTTACATCTGAGAAACCGTGGTGTGGACAATCACGAAGCAACTCTTTGAATCGCTTCCAAGATTCATAGAATGATTCCACTGAGTTTTGTGCAAAGGAAGAGATCTTGTTCCTCAAATTGTTAGTCCTGGTATCAGTGAAGAATTGATTTATGAACCTGGCTTTGCAATCATCCCATATTACTATGGATCCAATAGGTAGAGACTTCAACCAGCAAAGTGCTCTTTTAGCTAAAGAGTGACAGAACAAACTGCAGTGCATGAAATCGCTGGTGAATCCATTGAGTTTAAGAGTGCTGCATATGTCCTCAAAAGTATCAATGTGATCCATTAGGTGCTCGTTTGGTAAACCACTTAATTGGTTGTTACAAATCATCTGAACAAGCTGAATAGGGAATTGTTATTCCCTTCACAGAGGTTGAGAGGGATGCTTGAGGATTTTTGTACGAAACAACCAAAGGATGGTTCTGAGCATTGACCTGATGAACTCTCTCCGGATCTCCATACAAGACAAAGTTCCTTGTATCTATGTTCTGAGCATTCTGAGGATTGAGATTTCCCTGTGGAGCTTGGTTGTTATTAGCTCCTTGTTGGACTTGTGGCACTTGATTGTTGTTACCACCACCTTGCGCTTGGTTAATCAGTAAATTGAGTCTAAGAGCAGGTGATTTTTTTGACCTTGGGGTATGACTGGAATGATTGGATCAACGTTGTCAGCCATTGGATTGGATGAGTCTGCGTCTTTCTTAGCCTTCCGGTGTGAGCGTTTTATCCGTGCAAGTTCCGAGTTACTAAGGTTTAGCAATTTAGAAGATTTGTCAGATCTTCTGATCATACACCTGTAAAACAAAAACAAGCAGAAAAGAACGAGATGAGTACTGAAAAATAAAACTTAGAATAGATTCTAATAAGAAACTAAAAAGGCACAATTGGTCCGCGGCAACGGCGCAAAAATTCTTCTAGGTCT
This sequence comes from Iberis pinnata, assembly GCA_900406425.1. Taxonomy (NCBI): domain Eukaryota; kingdom Viridiplantae; phylum Streptophyta; class Magnoliopsida; order Brassicales; family Brassicaceae; genus Iberis; species Iberis pinnata. Next base: position 1,266 of record OVBE01006960.1, on the reverse strand, counting down.
AGAATTTAATCCTACACTATTACTGCAGAGAACAATTCAATGTAGCAAAGTATAGGGTATCGAATCCACACGGACCAGAAAGTACACGAATCAGGTTCAATTCGAATCAAGCTAAAGCAGAAATGATAAGGTTGATTGTGATCAAAACGGTAAATTAAAAATGGTTTGAAGCTATGAAATAAAAGCGTCAAGCATCAGGGAAACCACATGTAATTATGATTGAAAGTCAAATTATCATTCAGGGATTTTCTTTTGAAAATAGTTCTCAACATGAAAGACAAAGATGGCTTAATATCCTCTCGGAGTATTAAACCTTATGCTCAAATTATCAGAGACAAAATCTCCCCGTCTTTTAAATAATTGATCATACAATACAGTTTAGATTCAATTGTTCACAAGCATTCAAGACAATACTCTCGCAAGCATGAACCCTCATTCATCTAGACTAGATCCAACTTCTAAACCAAATCTCTTTGTGTTTATGAGTCAAATATCAATGAACTAGTTAGCTACTCTAATTCATGCATTTATAACAAGTATAGACTAAAAACCTAACAAATTATCCCTTTATAATAAATCTAACAATCAAACCCTGATTTCCCTAGGAAACCCTAAAACCTAACTAGTGAACTACTCAGACATTGACAAGCAATCACAAATCAATATCATCGAAGAACACATAGAAAATAAATAGAGATATATTATAAAGGCTTCAAAAATCTTCTTCAAATACAAGGTTGAATCTCCTCTACCTTATTAATTCTCTCAGAAATAAAAATAAAACTTAGTTCTAAAAACCTAAAACACAATGTATTTATAGGCTAAAAAGAAAAATAATTAAAAACTGGAAAACTTGGATAAGCTTGAGGACTTGATTGTAAATTTGGAAAACTTCATATTATTCTCAGGGGATGTGCTCGATCGGGCACATGGTTTCCCGATGGAGCATCTCATAAAATGGCCGGAACCTTATTTTTTGCCCGTTCGATCTTGTGCTCCGAATTTTTCTAGGGACTTATTCCCGATCGTGCATCTCGTGATACATTTTCTTGATCGATCTAATAACTTCCCGGTCGTGCACTTCGGTCTGCAACTTCTAAAATCTTCTGAAAACTTCAGAAATGCATTATTTTTCTCCAACACGACCCGGACACTAGAATCCTGAAATTCTACCTAATGTGCAATGAAAACACTCGGAATAATGCAGAACATCAAACATAAATGCTCACTATTATGCATTAAAACTGAGTAATATATATATATATA
>OVBE01006959.1:0-19093 GCA_900406425.1 Iberis pinnata | reverse complement strand
GGGTATTAAACGGGCAAAAGTTGAAGACTTGAGATATTTTTAAGGTTTTTTCCCTTTGTTTTAAGTAGTCCGAGAAATAAAGAGAGAGAGAAAGTGGGAAGGGTAGAAGTGAGATATGTGTGGTGTAATATTATTCCCCAAACTTAATACTAGTTTCCTTTGGTTACCTAATTAATTACCCAAACTATATTTGATTATCCAACCAATTCATCCTTTGTTATATTAGTTTTCAGAACTGTGATTATATATGTAAACCAAAGGAGTGTAATAAGTATACATTTAAATATTATATATTTTCAATATTTGATTATATATATATATATATATATATATATAATCTTAGAATTTTAAATTAATCAATAGTATCTATATATCTATTTTATTTAAAATCAAATTTTCATTCTAACTAATTAATTTATTAAGAAAATTTTATTGAAATTTATTTAATAGAATCTTTGAATATTTTGTTTATATATATATATATATGTGATACTTATAATATTAAAATGTTAATCTTTTCTATAATATATAGTGAACGAATTATGTAATTACAATTTTACTATATACACATTAATTCATTTAAATTATTCCGTAACTGTAGTTTGAAACTATATATATGAGTTTACCATATACATAATGTAAAACATTGTGAAGAGAATCTAACAACTACATATGTGGCTGGCTGCATTGACCCCGAGCTATATACAAAAGTCATAAATGAAACTAAATAAATCTGCAAACAAATACAAATATTTCATTTGTCGGTCGATGTGAAAAAATAACGTTTGTTAATTAAATTTTAAAGAGGAAAAGCTGTGTATAAATAGGAGCATGAACCTTAGCTTAGGAATCAAAAAAGCACATTGTTCATCATCTCTGTCTTTACTCAGCATCATCAGAGGCTCTCTCTCTCTCTCTCTCTCTCTCTCTCTCTCTCTCTCTCTCTTAAAAACTACACCTATTTCAAAGGTCAGATCAATTGAAGATGCCCCAACGGTTGGAAGCAGAAGGGAATAAGGCAGGTAAAGGGAAATGGGACGATGGATCTGAACATGATGATGTAACTAAAATATATGTACGAGCTGACCCTCAAGGCATACATTCCATCCGGTTCAACTATATCAAGAGTGGACAACCCATTTATGGATTGTTCCATACCTATTCGAGTCCAGGTCTCACTCAAACGGTATGATGTATATTTTAAAATATGAAGTATATTTTAAATTGTTCCGAAGATACCTCTTCGAATATAGGTCTCAATCGGTATGGCATTCATGAAAAATTCTAACTAAACTTGCTTTATTTCATGTTGATATTTTGCAGTTTGAGATAAACCATCTAAAAGAGGAACAACTTGTTTCCGTTGATGGTTACTACGAACCCAAGTCGATGGTGATTCTTGGACTTCAGTTCATAACGAATTTGAGAATTTCTGAATTGATAGGATATGAAACAAATGGTACTAAGTTTTCACTAGCTGTGGATGGAAAGAAGATCGTCGGGTTTCATGGATCTTCTGAAACACGACTCAACTCTCTTGGAGCTTACTTCACTTGGATCGTTTCTACTAAAATGGTAGCGAAAGGTGGAAAGGGAGGTAAGGAGTGGAACGACGGAGCTGACCATGAAGGTATTACAAAGATCTCTGTACGAGGTGGTTCTACAGGTGTACAATTCATCAAGATCAATTATATGAAAGATGGACAACAAATATATGGGTTAACCCATGGTGAAGCGGGTCGTGGTTATACACAGGAGGTTTGTATGCCTTTGGAATGTGTAACTCTAAATTTAATTACAGATATATATACTATTACAGTTAGGTATTAATATGGTGTTATTCCAGTTCAAGATCGACCATATCAACAAGGAATATTTGGAATCTGTTGAGGGTTACTATGACGAAGAGTCTGGTGTAATTCAAGGACTTCAATTTAAGACAAACACCAAAACTTCAGATCTGATGGGAGACAACAAGGGTAGGAAGTTTACATTAGCTAAAAATGGGAAGAAGATTACTGGATTTCATGGATATGCAGAGAAGAATCTAATCTCGTTTGGAGCATATTTCACAATCGCTACTTATTTTACTAAATTGGAATACAAAGGCGGTTTTCCAGAAAACGCCCTTTGGGATGATGGTACTTTTGATGGCATAAGATCGGTATACGTTCATTATACATCCCAATATATATACAGTGTCAGGTTCCACTATGATAGTGGAGGTAAAGAGAAAAGGTATGAGCATGGGTGGCTAACTAACGGAGAAGAAGGGGAGGTCAGATTTCTTACAACTATAAACCTTATTTAAACAATTATTTTCACCTAGGACAAAAGGGAAATAATAATACAGTATGCACATTAGTACATCCCTAAATTAAGCTCAGTCTGAAAGTCCGTATTTTCCTTCAGGTAGGGGGGGAGGGAGGAGGGGGTAAATCCGTAAACTGATAGAGCAAAATGAATTAAACTAAAATGCATACCCAAATTAAGTTCAGTCTGAATGTCTACATTCTTTGAAGTGCAATAAGATTATTCCAACAATGTGAGAAAATTTGGAAACAACTAGTCCGATCCAGAAAATCTTAGTTGGGATTCAGACATGATGGGTTTGATTTAGATAGGCAGTTGGGATATTTGTGGGACGCGCTGAGGAAAATGGGTAGAAGTGGTTATCTAAGATACTATGTTTCAAACCCGAGAAATTACTCAACTTTTCCAAAAGTGTGTTAGAACGGTTACTTGACTAGGAGAAGTTTAAATTTATGTGCGGGACTAGTTTCTGGAACATGGACATTCGAACTATTACTGGAAATATATACTAGGCTTTAGACTCATTTCATTCCTTTCATGTAATTTTTAAGAGAGATTTAATTAGGAGAACTCGACGACAATTCGAGTCATGTGACCCAGTGATCAAGTATGTGTAGTTCGATCGAAGTGAGAGTATAGAGGTGGTCCAATATGAGTCTCCCCAAATTATAAGACTAACGTGAGTGCATTACCCACCACAATAATACATGCTATTACCAATGGCAATGTCTATTGGTATGTTTTCGATGTGGGTTGTGTAACATTTGTAGTTTATAATCTACTTAGTTGGTTTGGTTTGGAAATTTTGGCCAAGTAAGCTAAAAACAGGTAGGTTCGTTGGATAAAAAAAATGAAAGAACTGGTAAATTAGCCGACATCAGCATGGAGAATCCAAATGTGTAGACTAATTAAGCTGAACTTGCGGTTTTTCCGGCAAAGAGTGATTTTGGAAACGACTGACCAGAACCAGAAAATCTTTGTTGGGATTTAGAATTGATTTGTCAAATTTGGACGTGGCGATTAGGATTTTATTGGGAGGTGCTGGGAAATGGGTGCTAATGGGTATCAGGACAAATAAATGAGTTTCATACGAGAGTAGTTACTCAACTTAGCTAGAAGTGTCGGAATGGTGACTTGACTAGGTAAGTCTAAACTGTTGTGCGAAAGTAGTTTCTGGAACATGGACACGCGGTGGATCCAAGCAACAATCTTTAAGGAAGAAGCGATTGGTATTCCCCAAGCCTTGATAGTTCCAAGCAACAATCTTTAAGGTAGAAGACCGGATGGATTTTCAAAATCCATCGGTTTCGAGTTGTGTCCCGTTGAAGAGTCCGAGATTGTTGTGTTCGCTTGCTTGTGCGTTTGTCTCCCTTGGGGGATTAATCTTTGCCCTGTTCCCGCTGTTCCTGAATTAGTAGTCCGTCTTCTCGGCGAAACCCCTATCTGCCGGATTTTTCTTTTTTTTTGAAGAAAGTGTTAGCAGTGCCTTTTGGCCGGGGTGAATTGCCCTTTTCCAGGAGGTCTTCCAACTGGTTTTCTCGCAGCCATAATAACAGGAGATATATTTGGTTGCGAACTTTGATCAGCAGTTGGTCCAAGTCTGTTCAGAGCCGGGATTCGGTTCTGTATTGGAGTAACATGAACTTCTTGTTGCACAGCATCCTCCTGAACCGAATTTTCAGGTAACCTGGGTATGATCACAGCCAATTTTCTGGCCATTTTTTCAGCAGTACTTAAGAGTTCTCCTTTGTCTTTGGCCTGTTGATAACGAAGCTTCCGGGCTGCACTTTCCGAAGGGTCCGCGCAGGTGGTATATTGGTCCATGTAATCTCTCAATTCCCCCAAAGCCTTCTCCATAGCTTATGGTTGGATCTCTTTAGCAGGTATTAGCGTCCTTTCTAAAGCTGGTCGGCGGCTGCTTCTTTGCTCCTCTTGTGAGGTTGGTGATATGTGGGTATCCAGGTGTTTGTTGCCTGAGGTTCGAACCAATTCTCTAGTAGACACGGGTGTATAATGAGCTGAGTGGGAAGCCTCTGCTCTTATTCTGGCTGCGTCCCTTGGGATGATTTCCCATTTCCGCGATGGGTTGCGATAGCTATTATACGAGAGAGGGGCCTTCATGGTTCTCCTGTGATCCAAAGAGGTGGCTTTGTGACTTCATGAATCTCGTGAAACCCTTTCATACCTACGAGGCTGGTCCCATACTTTGGGTGGTCCATAATCATTAGTGTCATAATGAGCTCGGGTTTCTCTGTTTCTCTTTCTCGTATGGTCCTCATGATGACCTGAGTTTAATGGATTGGTGTCCATTGATTTTGATGCAGGGTTCCTTCGTGTTCCTTGATCTCTAGAGATATGAGATGCACTTTTTATTGGCTTCAACGATTTTGTGACACTGTTTGACTCTGTTGGGCAGTCCTTTATATCATGAGATAGTAAGTGACAGGATGTGCAAAATCTCTCCAGCTTTTCATAAATTAGCTGGACCTTTATTTCCTCTCCATTAGAAAAGCACAATACCGATGTGAACATGAGAGGTTTAAGTCCATTTATAATTACTTTGATTTTCGCTGCAGAGTATGATATGTCAACTTGTTCCACTATTCCCACATCATTGCCAATGTTTCGAAGATTGTTCTCTGTCCAAAGGTGGACAGGAAGGTCTTGTATACTGATCTAGAACGGGATCAAGGAGGGGAATGAAGGTGAGAGTGAGGGTTCCCATCGCTGTAGGATCACCATCCACTTAGCAAAATGCTAAGATTGATTTTGGAGTACTTGTTGAATGTCCGTTTCCCTCTCGAATAGAAACTGAAATATCCCCTGTCTAAGGTCAGCTCAAATCGGTCTCGATTCAAGTTTCCAAAGGCTTGAGAGGAACGGTATTAGAGACCAAATCCTCTGATGTTTGGGATTTGTCATTCTTCCAATTAGAGTGAGGCCAAATCTTTTAGAGAGATCATTGTTTACAGGTTCCTCTCCTTGAACTCTTCTTGAACTCTTCTTGAACGAGGTGGAGAGTAGGCTCCTGGTGCCACCCTTTTTCCTTTTTCTGCATAAGACAATCGTTTGCTCATACTGAAGAGAAATAGAGGGAGATGAGGTTTACCAGTTTCGAGTGTTAGAAGGCTAGGAGACAAAAGTAGGTTCTTCACTTTAAGTGAGAAATTCCGGCGGTAAATGCTTGAATAGACTGAGACAAAGCGTAATAAATGTTTTCTCTTGTACAGAGTACAAAAGGAAGGTAGTTAGTCTTCAGGTTGAACTTAGGTCAGAGCCACAAAGGTGTGCTTCATTGAATGTCTTCATCCAGCTCAAGTGATTCTTTGTCTTTAAATTTTTGCCTGGATAGAACATAACTTGAAAGCGCTTCACTAGTTTTGCTAAGCCATTTTGAGCCAGAGATTTTTAGCCAAATCGGATGAGATTTTAACAAGCTTCAAACGGAGGTACCAGAGAGAAGAGTAGGCGACGTCCTAGAGATTTTCCGGCGAGATGGCTCGGCGAGGAAGTTCAGAAACGGAAAAGGAAAGCTATAAGGGGAATGAATTTGAAACTCAAAATGCCTACAGAAGCTAATTAATGAGAACATATTCTAATCCTGGTAATAAAGCAGGCAAATCCATGACAAAAGAGGAAAGCTCGACATGTGTGCAAAGGGCCTTCGAAATTCATGCCTGGGAGAAAAAACTTCTCTCTAAAATTATGTCTCATTTTGAATGTCTAATTATAAACTGTTTTTTCTTGACTGTTTCTGAGTGTGATAGGATGACTATTCTGACTAAGTAAAACAGTCAGCTTATACCTCTATTGTGGTCGTAGGTAATGAGTTTGATTAACCAAACTTTCCTAACAAGGCATGGAATGGAAGGTTGACAGTTTTAAGAGTTGTTTAATGTAGAGTCAAGTTAAGAGCATGTCCAATGGTTAAGCACCAATGGAGGGTGCTTAACTATTTTTTTATTAAATTTAATGTTTAAGCAACTTTGAGTTAGTATTAAAAAATTTTGGCTTCCAATGGTTAAGATACTTTTGATGCTTGAAAAACAAATTTGTTTTTTGTTTTTACATTTCATTTAACAAATTATATTTCAATACATAAATTATACTTTAAATTATATTTAACATTTAGATTAAACAATTTTAAACTTATTTTTTTGTTTTTTTAAACATTATATTTTACATATCACAAATATTTTACATATCACATTATATTTGTGATATGTAAAATATAACGTTTAGGATCCGAAGAATCAGAACTGAACCAAATACTCGAAAGATCCGTTTTCAGTTTTTTAAGTTCGGTTTTTGTTTTTGAAGTTCAGTTTATTCAATTAATTTTCGGTTATTTTTTCGGTTATTGGTTATTATCGATTTTTCTGGTTTTTCACAAAAAAAATAATAAACCGACCGGTTATCGAACCGAATCGTATCGAGAACTGCAATTGAAAATTCTTTTTGTGCCGATTAGGTTTTTCTATATAGTTCGGTTCGGTTCGTGAAATCTTCAGATCAGTTCGGAAAAATCTAAGGGAAAAAAACACTCTTTGCAAAAAAAAAAAAAAAAAAAAACAAACGATTTGCAAAAAAACAAAAAAAATTACCCAACCACTAGCCAACAGGTGGCACTAAGCACGTGGTGCTAAAAAACCTCTACTAAACGTCGATCCTTGTCTTTTTATTTACTTTTCTATCTTTTTATTGTATTTTTTTGTTAAACACCTCTTAAGCAACTCCTAGGCAAAGGTTATTAGTAAAACACACATTTTAGTTGGAACTAGTTATATCTATGGAAATCAGTTTATGGTAAATTAAGATGCTNAAATTGAAAAAAAAAAAAAAAAAAAAAAAAAAAAAAACGATTAACTATGGAAAAGTTGGATACTGGCAAAAATTAAACTTCTACACTGTTTGTGAAATCGGATTCGTGTGTTTCAAACTACCCAACTCAATCACTAGTACTGTGACATTAGTACTTAATGCTCCAACCAAACCAGTGCCTATGAATTGCGAGCTCATTCTTCAAAGTTCTACGCAATTGGGGATTTGTGGTTTCTTAAAATAAAATTATTTTTTGGGTCTAAAATCCAATTATTCATAACACAAATAAGCATAAACCTAAAACATGACCCTTGTCGCTGGTTCCCTGTATCCCGTTGCCGGTTCTCTTCCCTTCCCTATCTTCTCCATCATCCTCTCAAAAGCTTCAAGATTTTTGTCCTACTCCTTCATAGCTTCCTCATAAGTTGCATACCAGAAGTATGAAGGTAAACACACCGACCGACCAGATCAAAAGTTGCTGGCCACACTTTCTAAACCAAAGTTTCCTCCAAAATAATAACAATTGCTAGTATCATTATTTATTCAAGAAATTAATGTTCTAAAAATAATTAAAATGTACTTACATCAATGCCGATCTAGTTGACGACATCTACAAGAGGTTTGTTTGTTGATGATCCTTCTGTGAGATCAGTGGCGGTCCCAAGAATTAATTTTACGACTGGAACTATGGTTTTGGGTGGGTCATGCCAAAGAAAGTATCAATTTAGCTAATGAAACTTTAGATAATTTAGTACAAAACTTGTTTTATTGTTAAATTTCGTAGGTCAAGCGACCTAGTACTCACTACAAGAAAAATTGTGAAAAAATGATCGCCAATACTGACGGATTTTAATCCGTTAGGTTTCTGTGGTCATCCTGACGGATTATTATCCGTAAGTAATAAAACTGATGGACTTAAATCCCTTAGGAAATTCCTGATGGATTCCTGACGGATATTTCCTGACAGACATATCCGTCAGGAATACGTAAGGAAATCCGTCAAGATAACCACCTGACAACATATCCGTTAATATAACTGTTGCCAACGGTTATATTCGTAATTCCCGACGGATAGTCCGTCAGATTCCGTCAATAATAATTCTATAAAATCAGAACCCCCACATCTTCATTATTCATCATTTCACAACATATAGCTTACAAAAAAATGTCTAATCCTCCATATTTTCGATCATGGATGGATCGGGAAAAAACAGATCCAACACGAACCTTTTTGAACAACGAGTATTCGCATGGTGTTATGGAATTCATGGAATTAGCATGTCGACAACCTCGGGCACAGCGCAGTCGTAAGTTACTATTTCCATGCTCTGTTTGTCAGAATTCGCATAATGTCAAGATATATATGGTTTGGAATCATTTGTATCTGAATGGTTTTATGCCTAGTTATAAGGTTTGGTATTTGCATGGCGAAGAACAAGATATTGTTGCTAGTAGTAGTCTTAGCGAACGACCTGATCTTGTTGCTAGTACTAGCGGTAGCAAACCATTGGCCGATAGGATAGAGGAACCTAGAACGAATTTAGATTATGTTGCACCTACGGTTCAAATGGTTAATGACGTTTATAGATAGACTATAGAGACGGCTCAGCGTTCGTACAAAAAACCAAATTTAGAAGCACAACAGTTTTTTAATATGTTAGGCGCAGCGAATCAGCCATTATATAGTGGATGTAGAGATGGACACTCGCCTTTATCATCTGCTAGTAGGTTGATGGGTATAAAGACAGATTATAACTTGCATGAGGATGCAGTTGACGCAATAGGGAAGTTAGTGAGAGATATCTTTCCAGAGGACAACAAGGCTCCGGGTTCATATTATGAGATTCAGAAACTTGTGGCGGGGCTTGGATTGCCGTATGAGGTTATAAATGTTTGCATTGATAATTGTATGATCTATTGGAGACATGAAGACACACGGACAAGTTGTAGATTTAGTCGCAAACCAAGGTATAAGAATACAAGCGGTAGAGTTTCAGTGCCTTACAAGAGGATGTGGTATTTTCCGCTAAAGGATAAGTTGAAGAGGTTGTATCAGTCCGAGAGAACAGCTGCGGCAATGAGATGGCATGTTGGGCATAGATTCAAGGGAGAGATTGCACATCCTTCTGATGCAGAAGCTTGGTGGCATTTTTACGCTACTTATCCAGATTTTGCATGCGAGCCACGAAACATTTATCTCGGACTAAATACAGATGGATTCAGCCCGTTCGGAAAGCACAGTAGACAATATTCTCTATGTCCAGTGATCATGACACCATACAATTTTCCGCCATCTTTGTGTATAAACCTAGAGTTTCTATATCTCTTTGTTCTTGTACTAGGGCCGGAACATCCGAAACGATCACTTGACATGTTTTTTCAACCATTGATACACGAGTTGAAGACATTATGGAAACATGGGGAAAAAGCGTATGACGTTTCTTTACAACAAAATTTTAGGATGCGTGCGGTTCTTATGTGGACGATAAGCGATTTCCCAGCGTATGGCATGTTATCAGGGTGGACAATTCACTGGAAAGTAGCATGTCCATATTGTGCGGATAACACTGATTCCTTCCAACTTAGTAATGGAAGGAAAACATGCTGGTTTGATTGTCACCGAAGGTTNATATCGTCGATCAACAACATTATTCACGAAGAAAAGATGTGTTGACGGTCCACCACCTGAATTAAGTGGCACGACTCTCTTACAACAATTGGTTGATTATAGTGTTGTTATGACGAATGATGCAAATGTTGGTGAAAATGGACACTTCAATGTTGAGTATACGGGTATAAATCATAACTGGCACAAGAAGAGCATATTCTGGGATTTGCCTTATTGGAAAACACATTTTTTGAGGCACAACATAGATGTTATGCATGTGGAGAAGAACTTCTTTGACAACATAATAAACACGTTTCTAAATTTCCAAGGGAAGACAAAAGATAATTTGAAGTCCATATTAGACTTTTCCAAAAATTTGTTCTCTTCCTGAGCATCACATCAACCTCGATAATAGTTGTCCAGTTCCAGCATTTCGATTATCGAAGAATGCAAAGGCTAAGTTCTTCGACTGGATTATTCATAGGGTCAAATTCTTCGATGTGTACGCCTCTAATTTGAGGAATTGTGTTGATATCAGAGAAGGCAAATTCATTGGAATGAAAAGCCATGATTGTCATGTGGTGGTGCAACGCCTTCTTCCATTTGCATTTGAGCATCTCTTCCCGAAAGATGTTCACGAAGCCAGTCTAGGTATTAATGTAGCAAATTTTGTACAATTTGCTTTAACATTTTAATAACTGTTTGCTTACATGATTTCTTATCAATTTGTATAGCAGTCGGAGCTTTCTTCCATGATCTTAGCAAGAGGATACTTACAATTGATGGTATTTTAACATTACATTCGAACATACCAATGATACTTTGTGACTTGGAGAAGATTTTCCCACCATTTTTCTTCGACGCCATGGAACATCTCACGATTCACCTTCCACGTGAAGCATCGCTTGGTGGACTGGTCCAATATCGGTGGATGTACCCCTTTGAGAGGTACATGTTCCACTAGAAGAAAAAGGTGAAAAATCTAAGCAGATTCGAGGGTTCTATTGTGGCGCAAAGCATCAATGAAGAAGCTGAAAATTTCACACAATATTACTTTCCAAGAGATGTTCCGACAAGAAGTCGTTGAACAACTCGACATGACGATGGTGGAGAACATGCGATGTACTCGGCTTATGTTCCAATCATGGTTCGACAAATTGGACGAGTTAGTGGGAAGGGTCAGAGTCGCCGACTTACATCCGAAGAGTGGAACCATTTACATATGTATATCATTACTAATTGTGAGGATATGCTGGAATATGAGAGGTACAACTTAAGTACTTTAAATATCTTCAAATTTTTAATATACATATAGTTTATATAACTTGTGATTATTTCAAATTATGTAGGTTATACAAGGCAGTCTTCCGTGGTTATTTCCCGGATAATCTGAAGATGAAGTTGAGGCGCTAAAATATGAAGAGTGCATCAAGTGGTTTCTATATTATGTAAGTGGTTGATTTTATGTAAGTGTTTGATTTATGGCAAAATTCTAACTTCTAATATACACGTAAATATATGGTGCAGATGAAACATCGAACGGTCGAACATTTCCAACTTGGTTAGTCGATATTGAAAGAGGTCCAAACAACATTACTACATCATACCCGAGGTATTGCACTAGGGGATTCGCTTTCAAAATTATCCCCTTAGATAGAGATAGGACGACATTAGATCATGGTATATCATCGTCCTCCAGAGATGTTGTGTACTACGACATTCTTCTAGAGATATTGGAGGTCCATTACCCAGGGATGTTGAACTTGAGATGCGTTGTCTTCATGTGTGATTGGTATGATCCAACGGACGGTAGAGGTGCTAGAGTAGACAGGTTTGCGTGACCTCGATCAACTCCCGTAGAAAACTTGGAAAATACGATCCTTTCATTCTCACCTCACAAACAGATCATGTATAATCACGAATTCGAGGTGTTTAATTTACTGAAATCACATAAATAGTTTATTACTATTAGCTAATATGATATTCACGAATGTTGCAGGTCTCTTACATTACGTATCCACGCATTAGGAGTAGGAGCGATCCTTGGGTAACGGTGACGCAAATAAACCCTCGACATATGATAGAAGGCGTTCTAGAGCGTGAACCACTACAACCAATTGGTCATGGTTCTTTAGTTGAGGTTCAGCCTTCTTTAGGCGTCAATCTAGTTGTGGATTTTTCAATGTTTGGCGAGATGAAAATTGGTATACATGACGTAGATGATAAGTCTGGTGGGGAGTTTGAAGATGATGTGGATTCCGATCCATCAGATTATTCATCGACTTCCGCGTAGCTATCTATGTTTTTTTATATTATGCATGATCACTTTAAGATGTATTTATATATATATATATATATATTTTTTTTTTTTTATAAATGGTTAATCACTTATAAATTAAAATTTATCTTAGATCCCCAAATTCTATAAACCCATAATTAACGATTTTGCCTATGGAGAGCTCTGACGAGAGAGACAGAATTGCAATGGTGATTGAAGTCGGTCAGACTCTGTGACGGAATATTCTTCAGAAATTGATTCAGTCGACGTTGGTTCCACATAAATTGGAGGATGTAATTGAACCTAATGAAGATCAGATTTGCGATATTGGTGACTAAAGGAAAGTCGCCTGGAGAATCAACACCGAAGAAAAGTGCAACTAAAAACGGGACATATCATTCATGTTTATATATAAAGATGAGAAAACGAAAAGAGATGACTCCGAAGAAGAGCGGAGCTTCCAAGAAGGTTTGTTTACTATGGATTGCTTTTGAGAAGATTAAGATTTTGTAAGCTTAACCTCTTTCCGATGGAGGTGACTAAAGGAAAGTCATTCATGTTTATATGTAATTAGGTTTCAAACCCTAAACCCTAAATCTAAACCCTAAATCAAACCTTAAACCCTACTTGGGGTTTTCTGACGGATTCTTTACGGATTCCTGACGGACGTAGGGTATCCGTCAGGAAATTACTTACGGATTCCTGACGGATCCGTCAGTATTCCGTCAGGAATCTGTAAGTACCGATTGTTCATTGGCGCGTATAAACCCCAAAAAATTGAAATCCGAATGAAAATTCAATTTTTTCATACCTGAGGGATTCCAGACTCTTGTTCTCCCTCATATCCACCCGAGAACCCAAAATCATTCCGGCGATTTCCGGTGTTTTCCGGCGATTTGGCTTATTTCCGGCGACAAAGCTTCACAAATCCAACATCTAAACTTCCAAATGGCTAATCCAAGGTAATCTTTTGAGGTTTTAGGTTGATTTAAGGTTGATTTTGGTTATGTTAGGGTTTTAGGGAATTTAGGAAAATTTGATTTTGGAAAGTGGTTTGTGTTTAGATTGTGTTTAGGGTATGTTTGTGTTTTGAAGTTTAGGATTAAGATTGTGTTTAGGGTTGAAATGAGATTTTTTTTTTATTAGTTGAATTGATGTTGAAATTGATTTAGGGTTGAAATGATTTATATTTTATGTTAGAGTTGATATGATTTTGATTTTGATTAGTTGTGTATATTTTAAAAATGTGTTTTTGTATTTTAGGGTTTATGGTTTAGGGTTTAGGGTTTGATTAGTTTTGTAAAATGCTATTATTATCAAATTTAATTGTTATAAAATTTATTTAAATTAATATTTAGTATTATAAAATTTATGTTATGTAAATAATTATAAAAATTAACATTTACAATTTTTTATAAAATTTGTTATAATTAATATTTATTATTATGAAATTAACATTAATTTTAATTATATTAATTAGAATTATATTAATCAAATTTATTCTTATATTAATACAATTTATAATTATTATTATTATAAATTTTAATTTTTTTAATTGAAATTGTTTCAGATCTATTCCCAATTTTATAATGAGATTGGTCAGACGTCGGGATGTTCGGACCCGTCACCGACGTCTACTCGGGTGCCTGATACACCACATGCAGCTGAAGGACATTCGCAACCCCAAATGCGGATGTCTATAGAGGACCTGATACACCACAGGCAGCTGAAGGACATTCGCAACCCCAAATGCGGATGTATATAGAGGACCTCCTAGTCCAGCCTGGACAGGAGCGATTGCCGATGCTTCACCCGTCTGCCCGTGACGGCACGACGTGGTTTTTGCACACCAAGAACGGCATCACGAAGTGCATTAAGCGAATAATGCACAGACTTCTACGAGTGGTGTATCCTACATATGAGGATCTTCCAGACGCCGACAAGGACTACTGATTTTATTGCTTTGCGGTAAGTAATCTAGATTTAGTTGAATTAAATAACAAATTATAATTTTAAATGGTTAGTAACATAACCGGTTTTTATTTTTTAGCAAGAGTTCAACTGGTTACCTCAGCTGACACGCGAGGTCCAGATTGCCTTTGATGCACGAGCTGCGAGGACGTACAGTTCACACGTCTATGCGTGGAAGCATAGTTGGTATGATGACAAAAAGAAGCATAAGAAGATGCCATAAGAACTCCTAGCAGGTTTCGTTACACATTGGGAGGTGGAGAAGACAAAGGAAATATCTGCTACCAACAGGAACAGCTGGATGAGCACCCAAGATGGCAAGGGGATAGCTACTACCAACACCGGTTCCAAGAGTGCGGTCACTCGGGCCGATGAGATGGTATGAAAATATTTTTCATATATAAAACTTAATATTATAATTTTAAATACTAATTTGATTCTCAATTATAAAATAGGAGCGTGAGACTGGCCGTCGACCAGGGTCTATCAAGCTTATGGAGGACATCCACACAAACCGGACGACAAGTTAGATACAAGATGATGTGGTTTGCGAGGTTGTCGACAACACACGACGACTGATCAATTAGCGGGCAACTCAGGAGTCCATCCCACCCGAGCACATGTCGATCGATACACAGTTTGATATTGCGTCTCAAGTATGTATAGTAAATACTTTTAAATTATAATTTAACATAATGATTTGTTGTAACTTTATGTTTTGTTTCTTGTTTCGTGCAGGTTACGAAGAAACAAAAGGGACGCGCATTAGGGCTCGGGAACATGGAGTCTTTATGTTTCCCGGGATCATCTCGAGGGAGGACTTCATTTTGGGAGGAGGAGCTGCGGCAGAAAAATGCGGCTATGGAGTTGATGCAACAGAAGATGAGTCAGATGGAGACCGTGCAATTGGAGCGCAAGAAGCTCGCCTCACCACCCAACTCAACGAGAAACTCGCCGAACGAATCAAAGAGAAAACGAAAGAGATGCAGCGTCAGATGGATGAGCGGATCCAGATGACAATGGACACTTTCATGTCCTAGATGACGAACCGATACCCGCCACCACCACCACCCCAGTAGTGTAGTTTTTTCTTTTTATGTCATTCTCGATCGAACTTTGGGTTTTTATAAACATTTGCACATTTTAGTTTTATGAATGTTTTTATATTTATATTTATAATTATTTTAATTAAATTTATTAATTTATATTAAATTAATCAATTAATAATCAAATAAAAAATCAATTTAAAAAAAAACATAGCAAATACTGACGGATATGATCAAAGGTAATTAATCCGTCAGGAATCCGTCTCGAATTTCCGGACGGGTTCCTGACGGATTAACAGATCCTGACCATTTAGAACTGACGGACATAATACGTCACGAATCCGTAGGGATTCCTTATTCGTAACAGAATCATGACATATATGTCCGTCAGGTTTTGCCTGCTTTCTTGTAGTGACTCCTCTTACTGAGTCCGCCCTTGGCTGATATTAGCTAAGGCGAAGTTCATCGGTCTTCTTGTTAGTGTGCACATCTCCATAACCAATCTAGGAGGTACACCATCGACGTTTTTATAAAATTAAAGATAACAATATATTAAATATTTCTTTATATATATAATATATATATGAGTAACTGAAATACTAAAAGTTCATAACTTACCAATTGTTGTTCACGCCTTAAGCATTTGGTCACTACCGCGTTGTTACGGGTGTCAAAATGGTTAAATTTATCCAAATCAATCAATATCCATATTAGTTGAGTATCAAATGGGTAATGAATAACCCAATCCATTTGATAAATAGTTTGGATAAACCCATAACTTATTTAAATTAATGGGTTAATGGTTTAATTGGGTTGATCTACAATATAAAGTTTCTTTGAAGCTACTAGGTGAAAGATCTTCATTCTTCGGAAAAAACCAATCTCACAACAAATAGCTTCAGCTGCTGATTTGTTATTTTTAGTTATTACCATTACTCTAATCCCAGCTTCTCAAAAATCTCTACAAGATTCATTTAATTCCACAAGAGATTCATCAGCAAGTTGTGTATATGAACTTCTCTCAAATATACTATCAGGTGCACCCTACATAAACAGAGATGATTAAGCCCAAAACTAGAGAAAGAAACAAGAAAAATAGAGATTAGTGTTTACCTTAACAAGAAGCTTGTTTTGTCCATTCGCTACCTTTTTTGATCTTTTGTTCCACCAATCACAACAATCTATTCTTACAAGAATTAATCAACAACAATGCAATTAAGATGACATCTTTAAATTAATTATCCAAATCAACCTCAACATCATCATTCATCAACCAAAGACACATTTCTACACTATCTTAAGTAGTATTTACAAAAGTAAAGTTCATGTGAAGAAACAAACACAAAAAATCAACAACCTACACAAGTAAACCAAATTTATGATCCTAAACAAAGTGAAAACAAAGATACTGTACGTGTTCTTTTTCTCCATCTTCTCCTTCTACAATACTTAAACTTGATCGAATAATGACCATCTCGCCTTCACCATTATTTTCTACAATTCATATCAAAAGCATCAATAAATATATGAACCAAAGCTTGTCATAAAAAAGACAAAGTCTTATACCTTCATCATCAACCATATAACCAAATATCCAAGAACGCGTACAAAGTAAAGCTTCGACGTTACTAGGAAGAAGTTGACTTTGATACTTGTTTATTACATGAGATACAATGCTAAAAGAAGATTCTGAAGCCACATTGGTTATGGGGATGCGAAGTACATCCATCACCATGTATGTTTACGCACCAAACCGATGCCTATTCTTTTTCCAATAATGCAAGACATTTAAATTAGGATGATTTCCCATCTCTAATTTTGGATCCTTTATATACATATCCAAAGTTGACTTCTCTTCTTCCATGTAGTCAGGAAGATCATCTAAGTCGAACAAATCCTATATCAATTAAAATCCATGTTAAGATATACGAAAAATCAAGTATAAGCCAAATAATTTAAACTAAGTAGTAATTAGTATGTACTTACATCTTGAACTCCTAAACTTCTTCTTCCTTGTCTAGGAACACGAGAATCTACTCTTGTAAAACTCACAACAAGAGTTAAAGGAAAGTTTCTCTGGTATTCTTTAAAGAGCTCATAAACCTTACTTTTAAGATGATCTATTTTTTCTTGGGAATTGAACGGATCAAGTTCATCATAACACCGTTTCAAAAGTCTAAATTTCATCCTCAGATCCTAAACAGCCCCCATTGCAAGAATTATGCTATATTGCTCCCAATATTTATCGAACTTCATTATCATCTTAGAAATCATATCTCGAATAACATAATCTTCATTGCTCTTATTCACCTCCAAAATATAAGTTAGACGTTGAGTAACTTCTCCCTGACATTAAAGTATTAATACTATAAAATGGCATCGAAATCTCATAAATAATTTTTTCCCTCTTCCATTCTTCACTTAATGGACAATGCTTGTTGCTTTTATCAATCACTTTAAACTTATTCAAAGCACCCTCATACTTTTAACGCTTTCTCAAGCATCAAAGTAAGTTGAATTCTACCTATTTTGAACATCCAAAGACATTATTAGTTCGTCGTTACCTTCTATACATTATGATAATTCAATTCATGTAGATGTTGAGCCTTTCACGTACTTAACCATACCTCTAATTTTTGTCAATGCATCACTAATAACCGCTAAGCCATCTTGTACAATGAGGTTTAAGGTATGTGCACAACATCGAACATGAAAAAACTCCCCTTTGCACAACAAATATCATCTAAATTCAATCGGTCTTTCGATATGTTTTCTAAACAATTATTAGACGTAGCATTATCTAAGGTCAAAGTGAAAATATTTTCTCTAATCCCCACTCTTTTGAACATTCATGGATCTTACTAGCAAAAGCATCACTACTGTGGGAATGAAGCATATCACATAAAGACAAAATCTTATTGTGTAGTATCCACTTTGCAGTATTCACTTTGCATCGACATAATGAGCACCGAAAACTAAATATCCATCTCCAGATCGTGCACTCCAACAATCATAAGTCAAACATACTCTACTAGGAATATTTGCTAACTCAGACCTCAAATTCAAATTTTGTTTTTCCCAAGTTCTTACCACATCGACTGCAGCAGTGTTTCGAGTAGAACACTTATAATCTGGGTTGAAATAACTAAGGTAATCCTAAGCTCCTCATATTCAACGCAGAGAAAAAGAAGGTTATGTCTAATAATAACCCTACTAAACTTTTCCCTAGCTACTTTATCATCAATCTTCATTAAGTTCCTTTCAACATCCAAACTTTCTGAACATTTGTCATAATGGCATTTTAAATTAGATGTTCCACTAGATGGAAACCAAGAATAAATTTTTGGACATTTCTTACAATATGCCCTTTAATCACCATTCTCATCTCTTTTTACCGTAAAGTAACTTCATGCAGTTGATCTCTTACTTCTTTTTGAACGAAAAGAAGAACTTACTACAATTTTTGATTGTGATGCATTTGTTGAGGATTTCCAACAACCACCACCACTATTGGGAGGATATTCTTCCTCATTTCCACTGTGTTAGACATAGAATTAGCTGAAAAAGTTCAAAAATAGTGAATAAAATTAGATTTGTAAGACTAAAGCTCATTTGTTCCATAGATTAATACACTTAATCAAGACTAGATTACTGATAGTAGGAAGTTTGTCCTAAAAAGGGCTATCAATCAACCCACTTTGTAGTATGGGCTTTTATGTCAATCCATAATGGGAATGCACTAAGTAGTGAGAATGTGTTGGATGCTTTAAAGTCAAGCTGATATTAAAAAGGGTTTGGGTTCTAAAGGGTCCTAAGTGCAACGAAAGTAAAAATGCATAAAATAGAGAAATGTTGTAAACACTTTGGNTAAGGGTCCTAGGTGCAACGAAAGTAAAAATGCATAAAATAGAGAAATGTTGTAAACACTTTGGATGCAAAACAGAGCAAATTCAAGAAAGGTAAAAACGTGCAATCAATGGTAAGGTCGATCCTGAGGACAAAGGATAACTGACTTGGGAATCCATCCTGGGCTACCTAGGTACCTAACATACCTCA
>OVBE01006958.1:0-18893 GCA_900406425.1 Iberis pinnata | reverse complement strand
TTTTTCATGTTGAGAACTATTTTCAATCTAAAATCATGCATGTTAATTTGACTTTAAACCTGATTACCTACGGATTTCTCTAATGCCTAGTGTTTTATTATTATAAGTTTTAAACCGTTTTAATTTACTATTTTGATAACCATCAATCTTATTATTCTTGCTTTAGCCAAATTTGAATTGAAACTGAATCGTGTACTATTTTGGTCTTTGTTGATTCGATACCCTATCTTTGCTACATTAAACTGTTCTTTGCAGTAATAGACTAGGATTAAATTCAAGACCTATCATAGATCTCAACGGGTCAGGTCGAAATGTCAGCATTAAGCGCAATGAAACAAAAGGGATCTATTAAACCATAAAGTTTAGACACCTAGGAGGAACAAGGAAACAACACTACCCTATCCCATCCTCAAGGAACCTAGGTCACTACTCACAAAGCATATGGGATGCAAAATCAGAAGAACATGGAAGCATAGCTACTAAGAAAAACATTTTAGATCTAAGGTCAACAACTAAGAACAGATTTTTTAAAACCCTAAAACAAAAGAAAAGACAAAAACATAACAAAGATGCAAAAGATGAAGATCTAAAACATCAAGAACATCAACACAGAAAATAAGAACATCAATAGAACAGTAACAAAACAGAGGAAATGATCAAAACTAAATAGAATGTTAAAAGCTTAAAAACGTAAATCAGTATGCACCAAATAGATCACAACCCTAATCTATGCAGGAAAGTAAAGGAAAACAGAAGATTAACATAAAACTTAAAAGAAATTTGGGTTTGACATGAAGAACACAAAGAAAAAAAGAGAGAAAACACAAAACCTAAGACAAAACCTTAAAAATGGCAAAAGAAAATACTGCCCCCCAAATGGAGGCGTTTTAGGGCTTTATATAATGTTTATGAAAAGCCCTAAAACGCATAAAAGACAAAATACAATCATTAAACTGGGTTTTGGGTCAGGCCCATCCTGCTTTGAGTTGGTCGGGTCGGAGCATGTTTGGGCTCGCATGAGATCGAGGTGAAGTGTGTGCATGTGATCGAGTCGGCTTTGCTTTGGCTCGATCACGCGATTGAAGTCTAGCAAGGAGCTTATTACGATCGAGCCAGGTGGGAGATGATCGAGCCATGTAGAAGTGTTACGGTCGAGGCGAGAGAGATGGCCGAACAATGATCGATCCGAAGAAGAAAGTGATCAAGTCAAGTTGTTTTGCGGTCGAGCCAGGTTTGATTGCGATCGAGCCAAGTTGTTGATCCATCAAGCCGTGAAGTGCTTTGGCTCGATCAGGGCGAGTTGGACGTTACAGATAGCTCGATGGTGAAAGTTGCCAAAGCGTTGTGGAGCATGGCTGAGAGAAAGAGAGAGGTCGAGCCGGGTGAAGGGGAGATCGAGCCAAAGGAGGTGTGGATCGAGCCAAAGGACTGCAGACGGCTCGATGGCTTTGGCTCGATGGTGATCGAGCCAAAAGCTAAGATGTGGTCTGGTCACCTTTGTCTTGGCTTGTCGGTCTGGTTGAGTCCTGGCTTGAGCTGGTTCCGTTCCACGCATTTTCCGTTCCTCTTATGAATTCTCATAAATCGTCCTGAAAGCTTCTGAAAGTCCTGAAAAATCTCCAAAATGCATGTATATGCAAATACTGATGCAAAAATCCCTAAAACTCACAAACTTGCCAATAACATCTATAAATGCAACATATGAACAAAGAAAGACCTAAAAAATGATGCTAAATGAGTTCTAAAAACCATGAAAATACATAGACATAACCTCCCCCAAACTAAATCCTTGCTTTCCCTCAAGCAAGTAATTCAGAAGTCTGGGTGAGAGGGTTGAAAGTGGGAACTTAGAACCAAAATATATTGCTAACACATGTAATATAAATGTCATGGTTACTAGTTCTAGAATGCAGTCTAAGCTCGTCCTACTTAAAAACCTTAGCCATACTCATCACAGTTCATCACAGACCAATTCTAACTTCCACAATACATTCAAATTTGTTTTCCCATTTAACATTCATTAATCAGGAACCATGGATCAAGTCATGTGCGTTCAATGAACTCATTTGGTCAATGACTAATTAAGGAGTAAAGATGACCCCTTCATGCAATGGTTAATGATTTCAGAATAAGGGTTCTCTCAAAAGGGAATGAGCTTTAGTAGAAGGTTAAAGGTAGGAAAACTTAGATGCATACAGAAATAGAACCTCATCTACCCAATGCTAATGAAACTTAAGTTTCCTGATTCTACCCAGTAGGAGGTCTTAAATCTACCCTTTTGAAACTCGAAGTGATCTAACTTATTCACATTTTCCCCCTTCTTCATCTTTTCTTTAGCTATACTTAGGAGAGTTTTATTTCTTAAATGACTTCTAGTGGTTTTAGGAACTTACTTACTTAGATGCTTATGGATTTTGACCATTTTGATTCATCTTTCTGGGTTTTACCCTTTTCAGTTCATTGTCATATATTTTTCTTAATCTGCACTAGCCATACTTCTTTTTCATACCATTGTTCCCCCAAACTTTCTATTAGCATATTCTTATTCTTTTTTTTTTCATTCCTCTCCTAAGGTTCTTACTTTACCCTTCCTTTTACCAGCTACCAATACCTTTTTATTCATTTCCACCCAAACCAACATCCAAAATTGAATCCCACATAGTCCTATCTAGTCCAAAAAGCATGGACTACAACTACATGAGACCATATTCCAGTCAGTTCGAACCTAACGCGTTCTACCAAGCTCATTCCATAAAAGACTTGCCACTCAGTAGTAAATTCAGGGCTTGAAAGAAGGCAAGCTTCAAGGGTGGAGATTCTACTTGACTTAACAAGAGTGATAAAATGGTAGAAGATAACCCAAATATGTATATACTATCCATGAGTTCATATTCAACACACAAGCATGATAATTATACATTCAAATTCAAGTTCTAAAAGATAGGAGCAAACTTCAAATCACAACATGATTCAGGGGATAAATAATCATGCAAGTTCACATTTCAAGCAAGGTGCAATTTTACTTCAGAAAACTTCAAGATTCATTAGACAACTAATAACCAGGACACTTACATTTTCTGAGAAAACAACATACTTAATTACAAGGTTATCATCTTCCTAGTTTCCTATGCAAATGAACATCCTATAAGTCTAACATTCTAGATGCAACTATATGAACACTCTGTTTTTGAAGGATAATTTTCAAAAAAATTTCAAAATTTCATGGTTTTTTACATGCTTTAGTTGCTATGTAAATGCTATGCAAAGGTGGAGAAAAAGGAACAAACAGAGAAATTTCATTAGTGATAGTCCCCTGGATCCACCCCCAAACCTGAATTACACAGTCTTTGTGTAAACCAAATTCGAAAGTAGACTCAGGGGTTGGACAGAAGCGAAAAGCATAAACACACTTAAAGAGCTAGCATAAATAGAGGAAACAGAAGCAAATGCATATGGAACAACATTTTACAATGTTTAAGTGGGTGAAGGTGGACCTCAGTTACCCTAGTTAAGCGAGTGGTCATCTAGGTAAAGAGTCGCAAGGGTGTCCACACAAGATCCCATATGTGTCATTGTTGAGATGATTCCCCTGTGTTGTAAATGTCATGGCAGAATTCAAGATTCTTAGCCCTGTCAAAAGCAACCCACTTGCATTTTGGGAGTAGAAATATTCCCTTGGTGAAGAACGTCAACTGGAACATATAGCAGAATTGGGAGGTTAAGCTCCCCACTATGAACCATGTTTCCGTTAGGTAGTCCATGTCCATTAGTTTTGATGGCAAAGGATTTCCACCAAGCGGTCCCTGAGTATACTTGAAAATGGGTGTTATCCACCCTCCAATGCTTAATTTGGGCCTCATCCTACCTCATGTGCCCCAGTTGGGATTCTTGAATGTCAACAGTTGTTCCAAGAATGACTTGAGGGGACAAGGTCTCAGCTCAGAAGCGCAGGGAAACAGGTTATCATTATGCAAAGAGTTGTCGATGTGCTTATGTAGACCCATGCGTAGGTAGTCTATCTCTTCGGCCAGTATGATATTAGTGTCTTTTCTAGAGTAGAATGAATTAGCTAAGATTTGCTGCACATATCTAATTGTCGGTGGCGAATGCACAAGCTTTTAGTTTGTCCGGGTCTAAAATCATCGGCCGCTATCTCTCCCACAACTAACTCTATCTCCTCCAGGACCCTGTCGAATCTGTTTGGTTGATACTTCATGCAGCAAAAGCTATAGATACCCCATAATTGGCCGAAGGTTAATTTGTTGGTTTTGCCATCCAAGTCCTTAAAAGTTATAAAACCTTCAACAATTCTATCAGCTTCAGCTTCATAGCAATAGGTAACTTCCAGAGAAGCAAGGAACATGCAAGTCAAATTTTGGTAGGCTTCATGATTCATGGTGAGCATGCTGTATATCCTCATATCCTCTAGTATGTCTTGGACTTCTTCCTGGATACCAAGGGTGATCAGAGTTTCTGTATCAGGAAACCTCGATCCTGTAAGTCTAATTGCGTTAACCTCCCGTAAATTTCTTCGATTGATTGTTTGTGTGAGCTGCTGGGCATTCCTCTATACGACATTGTACCTAAGACGACCAAGATCAAGTCCAAAAATAATCAGTTAGAGACAAACTTTAAAAAGATGATTTAGAGAAACCAAGTTCGCGCATTAGAAAGCGTAGGAACCCAAAGTTTCATAAATCCATGAATTCAAGTTAAGCTCGAGCAAACCAAATAGTTTGTGATTGAAAAACCGTTTCAAAGTTTAGAAAATTTTCAAGAAAGAAAGAACTGAAACCGATTTGGGCGAGTCTTAAAAACTTCGGGAGGATTTTGGAGAAACTCTAAGCAATCACGAAATGGTAAACGTGAATGAGTAGTTCGAAGTGTTTGGAGTAATGAGGAGTTTAAAGGTGAGGGACTCCCTTATATAAGCTTATTGGTCGAAATAAGTGTGTGGTGGAGAGGAGTGAAAGTGTTGTTGAAGCATGTGGATGGAGTTTAAAGTGTTGGTATGTGAAGGAAGGCTAAAGGATGGNAGGTTTAAAGAGGGGACATGGGAGTGATGGAGGTGTAAGAGTTTTGTTGGGGAATCTTAGAAAGGTGAGAGGAAACTTCTTTGGCATGAGATGAGTAGTGGGCAAGTGGTGAGGAAAGTGGAAATGCATGTTTGATCGATTTGAAGTAAATGGCTTGATGGGAATTGTTCGGCTCGATGGTGCTTAAAAATGGCTTGATGATAATGTTGTTGCGGCTCGGCCACACGTTGTGCCGTGGCTTGATCCCAAATCAAGATGGCTTGAGCATGCCTTGAAAACGGCTCGATCAAACCTTGAAGAATAGCTCGACCATAATGTTAAAATGGTTCGATCATGGCTCAAGCATTTTAAGTGTGGATCGATCATGTTGTTAAAGGTGGATCGATCCGAACGTTAATGTGGCTCGATTAAAGCTTAAACATGGCTCGATCACGGTTTGAGAATGAATCAATCATGGGAGTTGGCTCGATCAAACCTTGCTTGGCTTGATGGTTTTCGAGACATGGCTCGATCATACCTTGAAGTGTGGCTCGATTGTTATGTTAAATCTTGGCTCGATCATTTTTAAACACGTTGTCCGGGCTTGATCAAAGGTTCGAGCTAATCCATCCTTCATTTGATCTCACTGCTAAGTGCCCGAAATGTATCCTCTAAGTACCTAAGACACCAAAAACCAGATAAAACCAAAATGCATTAAACGAAGTACTGAAATAAAAAGCATTAAAATTGAATATATACAAAGATAGACATGGAACTTCCTCCCAAGTGAGCTTGTTTAAAGTCACTAAGCTTGACTTCCTATTTTTAAGATTAGTGACCCTGAGACGGTTCCCCAAAGAGAATCGAGGTCTTTTCTGAGACGACTCCATCATCATCGTGCTGATTGAATTGGTAGTTCAGTCTTGACTCTTTATCAACTTCTACAGCAAATATGATGTCTTCACCAGACAGGATTTCTTTGATCATGAAGTTCTTGGAGCATTGTGGATCCACATTCCCCAGATTATACTTGAACCTTGTGTTGAGTAGAAACACTTGGTCTCCATTCTTGATTTCCATGGTTCGGGTACGAGGTTCAAAACTTTTATCAGAATTGGGAGTGTCTGAAGGTGGTTTCCGAGGTGGTACACAATCAGGTTGAGGTTTGAACTCAGGACTCCCTTTTCTTGGACCCTTTAGATTGTTCTCATCAGTTGACATTACCAATGTCCTGATTTCCTATAACTCCGCAAGAATCCTTTTATCTGGTTCCTTAATAAGCTTGAAAGCTTCATAATGCATTGTAAAATGTGTTGGACCCTTCCCTAATTAATCTTCAGCTGAATCACTGCTTGAGTACACATCTTCATCGTTGCTCTTGTTCTTCTCTTTGATTGAGAATAGTTGCCCTTGGATTGTTAGCTTCTTTGTCTTTCTCCTGATGTTGAAAATCATCTTTGGACCTCTTCCTACGTTTAACTTGATGTGACCTTTCTTGACGTTTATTACAACTCCAATTGTTGCTAGGAATGGTCTTTCAAAGATCAATGGGTCCTTCGATTCTTCATCCATTTCCAATACCATAAAGTATGTGGGTATTTTTACATCCTTGATCTTGATAGGTAAGATTTCCAGGATGCCGATAGGATACCTAATTGATCTATCTGCCAAAAACAAAGTTATGTTGGAAGATTTGAACTTGTCGAATCCCAACTTCTTGGCAGTGAATAAAGGCATTAGGTTGATAGATGCTCCTAAATCACAGAGGCATTCGTCGAAGGTCAGGGGTCCTAGTGTTCATAGAAAAGAAAACAAACCAGGATCCTCTTGCTTCTCTGTCATCAAAGCATTGCACTCGACAATTGGTTCCAACACTTCTTGAGTTGTCTCTTCCTTCATAGGTTTCTCAAAGATGTCTGGGTATTTTGCCATAATCTCTTTCTTGAAACTTGATGGGAATGGCAATCTTGGAACATAAGGTGGTGGATCATAAGGCACTGCATTCTCCTTTGAAGTAGATAACTTATCAACAGGAATAGGTTCTTCATAATCCATAATTGCAACTACGTTTGAACTCAAATCTCCCCAACTTGAATCACATTGTCCTTAGTGGAAACAATAGTACAAATGGAAGGAGGAAGGTCAGTGGTATTCCCCAGATAGATGGCATTGACATGAGAATATTCTTTCGGATTTTGCACAGACTTTCCTCGAAGTTGACCGTTCGTAGAAGCATAAGTGGATGCTGTCTTGCCTTTGAGAGTAGTGAGCCTGGAGTTGAGAGTTTCAAGCTTCGCATAGATGACATTGAATGAAGTATCCATCTTGTGTTGACTTTCACCAAATTTATTTGATGTCTCCATGGCACTATTGGCTTGACCTTGAAGAAGTTGCTATAACATAGCTTCGATGTTGAAAGGTTGAGCTTGAGGTTGGTTAGATGTGAAACCAGGAGGTGCGCCAGCAGGTTGCTGCAGTTGTGGTTGCTGAAAACTATTTTGCTATTGTTTCTTTGGGAAGAAACCACAGTTATGATTGTAGTTGATGAATGGTTGAACGTTCTTTTGTGGTTGCGGTAGATACACTTGGTCCTGTGGGTTGGCTACATTGTTTCTTCTGTAAGAAAGACCAGGATTGTTGAAGTAGTTTATGAACCCTTTGTTATAGCCACTTGGTTCTACACATAGCATATCTCCTCTTGCTGGTTAACTTCTCCAACTTGAATCTGAAGCTGTTCTTCATCAGTGATGAAGTGTACTTGATGTTGTTGACCCATGAGTAACCTGTCCAACTTCTTGTTTAGAGCTTTAATTTCCTTCTTTGTGCTATCATCCGTTGCAGAACCACCTAGAGGTGTTCGGTCATAGTCTTCACTGTATATCCCATAACACTGAGCAAGGTTTTCCACAAGCTCCCATCCTTCATCAACACTCTTGTTGAGGAAGTTGTTGTTGCTTGCAGTGTCAAGAAACATACTTATTTTTGGTAGCACACCACGATAGAGTGTGCTGAGGAGTGATGCTTTGCTAAAACCATGATGGGGGTACTGCATAGTGTAGTTCTTGAAACATTCCCATGCTTCAGAAAAGGTTTCAGCGTTCCGCTGTGCGAAACCAGAGATATCATTCATCAGTCTTGCTGTGCGAGAGGTGGAGAAGAACTTGGCAAGAAAAGCCTTCTTTCAAGCATCCTAGGTGGTGATGGAGTTCCTGGGAAGAGACTTCTCCCATTGATGCGCTTTCTCTCCCAAAGAGAATGGGAAGAGACGCAGCTTAAAAGCATCTTCACTCACACCGTTGATCTTCGTGAGATTGCAGAAGCGATCAAACTCGTCAAGGTGATTGAGTGGATCCTCCATATGCAGACCATGGAACTTGTTCCCCTACACCATTGTTATTAAGCTATGTTTGATCTCGAAGTTGTTGTTCTGGATAGCAGGTGGGTTAATTCCATGACGCTGGGTGTGAGTGTTGGGGTTTTCACCAGCACCAATAGTGTGCTGGTTATCTCGTTCAATGTTGTCTTCCATTTGTAAGTTCCACCGTCTTAAGTGTTCCACACGTTCTTGTTCACGTCTCGCCCGAGAGTATTCTCGTTTAAGAGCTCTGATATCTTCAACGATGGGAATTAAGTTTGTTGGTCATCTGCTTCTCAAGTTCATACACTGCTATGCAAGTACATGAAAAGAAAGGAAACAAAGAAAAACAAGGTGAGAATGGTAGTAAAAAGAAACTTGATCTCAAAAGATCCAAAATCCCGAATGTAGCAAACAAACACCCAATTGGAAACGGCGCCAAATTGATAACACATGTTTTAGTAATCAATCACCATTACACATGCATGCCATTGTAGTATAAATGAGTGACAATCCAAATAGGTGTGATGCTAACAATCAAGATTGCAATGGTTTTTTTTAAGTCAAGCTAATAATATAGGGGGGGGGGGTTACTAACAGGTCCTAAGTGAATAAAAGATGCATAAACTAAAAACAGAAACAAACATAAGTAAGTAAAAGGGCAAAAGGCAAGTAAAGTAAAAACAAAGGAAATGTAAGAGAGTGAAAATGATGCAATCAAGGAAAGGGTCCCTAAGGATGGGATAATTGGGTAGTGTTTCTCCTCAAACTTCCCAAGTGTCTAACATACCCCAAACAATGAGCTAACCCCTAGACGATAGAATCATAAGCAATTAAATCCAATTCCTTGGCAAATGAAATCAAACTAGATGACAACCAGACCTAAATTCTGTTAGCGGAAGTACACCTAACATGCATTACGAACAATCTACCTAAGCTAATAAGCCTCTCAAACAACTAATTCCTTAGGCTGAAATGCATATCCTAAGCATCTAATTCCTTAGAAGGGGATGCAAATCTCTAAAATCACCTAGATCAGGTCACTTCAGTGAATCACTTTTGGGGTGTTGAAGTGCCCAAGATCATATCTCAACGGGTCAGGTCGAAATGTCAGCAATAAGCGCAATGAAACAGAAAGGATATATTAAACTATAAAGCTTAGACACCTAGCTTGAATTTGAAGTTGTTCTTCATCAGTGATAAAGTGTACTTGATGAGAGCAATAACTCTGGAGTTTAGAGTTTCAATCTTCGCATAGATTGCATTGAATGAAGAATCCATCTTGTGTTGTAGTTCACTAAACTTCTTTGATGTTTCTATTACACTATTAGCTTAACCTTGAATAAGTTGTTGTAGCATTGCTTCGATGTTAGAAGGTTGAGATTAAGGTGGGTTAGATGTGAAACCAGGAGGTGCACCAGCTAGTTGCTATTGCTGTGGTTGATGAAAACCATCTTGCTGTTGTTGCTTTGGGAAGAAACCACGATTCTGATTGTAGCTGATGAATGGTTGAATGTTCTTTTGTGGTTGTGGTGGATGTTCTTGCTTCTGGGGGTTGGCTACGTTGTTGCTTCCATATGATAGACCAATGTTGTTGGAGTAGTTAATGAACCCTTTGTTATATCCACATTGGTTCTGCACATAGTTGATCTCTTCTTGTTGGTTAACTTCCCCAGCTTGAATTTGAAGCTGCTCTTCATCAGTAATGAAGTGTACATGGTGTTGTTAACCCAGTAATATCCTATCCAACTTCTCATTCAGAGCTTTGATTTCTTTCTTTGTGAGATCATCAGTTGTAGAGCCACCATGAGGTGTGCGATCATAATCTTCACTATATATCCCGTCAGATTGAGCAAGGTTTTCCACAAGTTCGCAACCTTCATCAACACTCTTGTTGAGGAAGTTACCGTTGCTTGCAGTGTCAAGAAACATTCATATCTTTGGTAGAGCACCACGGTAGAGTATGCTGAAGAGTGATGCTTTGATGAAACCGTGATGAGGACACTGCAGAGTGTAGTTCTTGAAGCGTTCCTATGCTTCAAAGAAGGTTTTAGCGTTTCGCTGTGCAAAATCAGAGATGTCATTCCTCAGTCATGTTGTGCAAGATGTAGAGAAGAATTTGGCAAGAAAAGCTTTCTTGCAAACATCCTAGGTGGTGATTGAGTTCCTGGGAAGAGACTTCTCTCACTGATGTGCTTTCTCTCCCAAAGAGAATGGGAAGAGACACAATTTAAAAGCATCCTCACTCACACTGTTGATCTTGGTGAGGCTGCATAAGCGATCAAACTCGTCCAGGTGGTCGAGTGGATCCTCCATAGGCAAACCATGGAACTTATTCCCCTTCACCATTGCTATTAAGCTGTGCTTGATCTCGAAGTTGTTGTTCTGTACAATAGCTGGGTTGATTCCAAGATGCTGGGTGTGAGTGTTCAGGTTGTCACCAGCACCGATAGTGTGCTGGTCATCGCGTACAACGTTGTCTTCCATTTGCAAGTCCAACCTTCTAAAATGTTTCAAACGTTTTTGTTCACGTCTCGCACTAGAGTATTCAAGACCAAGGATATCTTCAACGATTAGAATTAAGTCTTTTGATCCTTTGCTTCTCAGATTCATACATAGCTATGCAAGTACCTGAAAAGAAAGGAAACAAAGGAAAACAAGGTGAGTATGGTAGTATAAAAGGAACTTGATCTCAAGAGATCCAAAATCCAGAATGTAGCAAACAAACACCCAATTGGCAACGACGCCAAATTGATAACAAAAGTTTTAGGTATCAATCCCCATTATACTTACATGTCATTGTAGTATAGATGGGTTATCAATCAAGTCAGGTGTGATGCTAACAATTAGGATGCAATTGGAGCTAATGATTCAAGTTGAATATAAAAATGGGGGTTTTACTAACAGGTCCTAAGCAAACAAAACATGCATGAAACTAAAACAGAAAACAAAGATAAGCATGCATAAGTAACAGGGTAACACGTGAAACAAAAATAGAGGAATTAAAAAGGTAAAAGATGCAATCAAAGAAAGGTCCCTAAGGATGGGGTAATTGGGTAGTGTTTCTCCTCAAACTCCCTAAATATCTAACATACCTCAAGCAAGAGCTATCCCTAGACGATAGATTCAAAAGCAATCAAATCCAATTCCTTGACAAATGAAATCTAACTAGATAGTATCCAAACCTAACTTACGTTAACGAAACTCTACCTAATAGGAACTACAAACCAATCTACCTAATCTAATAAGCACCCTAAACATCTAATTCCTTAGGCTAGGATGTGAAAATCTCTAAAATGACCTTGATCAGGAATTTCATTGAACATTTTTCGAGTGCTGAAATGCCTAAGTTCGGATCTCAACGGGTCAAGTCGAAATGAGCATTAAGCACAATGAAATAGAAGGGATCTATTAAACCATAAATCTTAGACACCTAGGAGGAATAAGGAAACGACACTACCCTATCCCATTTTTAAGGAACCGAATCACTACTCACTAAGCATGTTGGATGCAAAATCAGAGAAACATGAACACATAGCTACTAAGTAAGACATTTATATCTAAGGTCAAAAAACAAAGAGAAGACTATATGAAACTCTAAAACTAGTGCAGAAGACCAAAACGAACAGAGATGCAAAAGATGAAGATCTAAAACGTCAAGAACACCAACCCGGAAAAGATGAACATCAATGGAACAATAACAAAAAATAGAGGAAATGATCAAACTAAAAACAGATTAAAAGCTTCAAAACGTAAATCAACATGCACCAGATAGTTCACAGCTCTAATCTATACAGGAAAATAAAGAAAACAGAAGATTAACATAAACTTACGAAAATCTGGGTTTAGAACACGAAGAACACCAAGAACAAAAGAGAGAAAATGAAAACCTGAGACAAAACCTAAAAAAGGCAAAAAGAAAGATTTCTTTCCAAATGGAGGCCTTTAGGGATTTTTTATAGTGTCTAGGAAAAGCTCTAAACGCATAAAAGACAAAAATTAATCATTAAAACGGGTCTTGGGCCAGGTCCACCCTGATTCAAAGTTGGCCGGGTCGGATTGCTCGGGCTCGAGTTGAAGGACGCAAGTGATCGAGCCATGTAGAAATGTGTGTGATCAAGCCAAGAGAATGGCTCGATCACATGATCGAGGTGGCTTCGGGAGCTTACACGCGATCGAGCTGTGGTTGGAGTTGGCCGAGCCAAAGTTGGAGATTGAACCGGGCTAAGGTTAGTGATAGAGCCGGGCCAAGGTTGGTCGAGATGAGGTTAAGGCGGAGATGAGGCGTGGCTCGATCACGCGATCAAGCCAGAGTTGGCGTGGCTTGATCACGCGATCGAGCCGGAAGGTGCTTGTGGTTGATCCGAGAGTTGATCGAGCCATAGCTGGCTTGTCTTGATCACGGGTCAAGTCCTGACTTGATCTACGCTTGAGCTGGTTCCGTTCCATGAATTTTCCTTCACTTCTCCAAATTCGCAACATCCTGAAAACTCCTGTAAGTCCTGAAAAATATCTAAAATGCATGTATATGCAAGTGGTAATGCAAAAATTCCAAAAATTGCAAACTTGCTAATAACATCTATATATGCAACATTTATTCAAATAAAAGACTCTAAAATGATGCTAAATGACTTCTGAAAATCATAAAAATGCAGAGACATCATGTTCTTTACCTACCATCCTCCGAAAGCCTTTCCCAATTACTTGGCATGCCCCCCAAATACTACTCCGACCATAAGAGGGTCGGTTTGATTTGGGAGCCTGGAACGGTGAGCGTCCTCAGTAATATCGTCTCTGGAGGTTATTGGCCAAAAGCGTGTGAGGATACTGCTGAAGTCTCCACAATTTCTTTGCCAAAAGCGCTTGGTTAAATTTTTCCAAATTCTTAAATCCCAAGCCACCACATATTTTAGGTAAACACATATTTTTTCATGCGACCCAATGAATTCCTCTCGAGCTGGAGCTTGAACTCCACCAGAAATCTGCAATAGCACTTGCCAGCTTCTGTAATACCAATTTAGGTAACCAAAAACCCGACATCACATACGTAGGAAGTGCTTGCGCGATGATATTACTCGGTTTTAATGCATAATAGTGGACATTTATGTTTGCTATTATGCATTGTTCAGAGCATTTTCCTTGATATTTGGTAGACTTTCAGGATTCTAGGTGTTCGGGTCGTGCTGGAGCAAAATGATATATTTCAGAAGATTTCAGAAGTTGCAGAAAAAGTGAACGATCGAGCAAGGGTAGAGATCGATCGACAAGATAAATTTTGAAGTGCACGATCGGGAAAACCCCCCTGGAAAATTCCGGATACGAAGATCGATCGGGCAAAAGAAGAAGGATCATGCAGTTTTACAAGATGCTCGATCGGGCAACCATGTGCCCGATCGAGCACTTCCCCCGAGAATAATTAAAAGTTTTCCAAATTTTGCAATCAAGTCTTCAATTTATCCAATTTCCTTATTTTAGATTATTTTACCTTTCATAGTATAAATACATTATGTTTTAGGTTTATAGAACGAAGCTATTTTTTATTTTGGAGAGAATTACTGAGGGAGAAGAGATTCATACCTTTGTATTTGGAGAAAAATTTATGAACCCTTTCTATTATATCTCTATTTATTTTATGATGTGGTCTTCAAAGATGTTGATTTTTGTTTGCTTGTCAATGTCTGAGTAGTCCACTAGTTAGGTTTTAGGATTTCCTAGGAAAATTAGGTTTGATTTAGATCTATCATAAGGGGATAACAATTGATAGGTTCTTATTCTAGACTTGTTATTAATGCATGAATTAGACTAGCCATCTAGTTTATTGATATTAGACTAATAAACGCAAAGAGATTTAGTTTAGAAGTTGGATCTAGCCTAGATGAATAAGTGTTCTTGCTTGCGAGAGTATTGTCTTTGATGCTTGTGAACAACTGAATCTTAATTGCAATGCATGATCAATTATTTAAAAGACGGCGAGCGTTTGTTTATGATAATTTGAGCATAGGGTTTAATACTCCGAAAGGAGATTATTCCATCATTGTCTTTCATGTTGAGAACTATTTTCAAAGAAAATCCTTGCATGATAATTTGACTTTTAAACCTGGCTATCTGTGGATTTCCTGATGTCTTAAGCTTTTATTTCATAGTTTACAACCGCCTTTATTTTACCGTTTTGATTCGTTCATAATCAATCTTATTATTCTGCTTTAGCTTGATTTGAGATTTAACTAAATCGTGTACTTTCTGGTCTCTGTGGGATTCAGCCCTATACTTTGCTACATTGATCTGTTCTTTGCACTATTAGTTTTAGGATTTAAATTCTAGAACTATCACGCGACCAATTTGATCATTACTTCTCTACCGCCTTTAGAGAGGAGTTTTGAAGAGCAACCATTAATACGTGAGTTAAGCGGGTATCTTACATATGCAGAAACTTGAGCTTTGGACCCTTGTAGCTATTTTGGTATAACTAAGTAGTTTCCAGAGCCCTCCCCCCATAACAATAGATACCCAATCGACGTTGGAGTAAAAAAAGATCTTCCCGTTGAAATATTTTGCCAAAGATAACAGATGACTTATCAAAATTGATACATTGTCATGACGCTCGGCCATAGAGATCAAGTATCTTTGAGATTGCATCTGCTTGAACAAGCATGGCCTTACAGAAAAACAGACTGTCATCAGCAAATAACAGTTGTGGCACTGGCGGACATGCCCGACCAATCTTTATACCATGAATATGTTTCTTAGAATCTACCAATTTCAAATTTGCAATTTGCACCTCTGTACAGAGGATGAATAAAAAAGGAGATTAAGGATCGCCCTGTCGGAGTCCTCGTGAAGGTTTGATTTCTCCTTTGGGACTACTGTTAATAATAACCCGGTAAGATGTTGAGGACACACACTCCATAACCCAAGAGATCCTGTGTTCCGAGAAGCCCATCTTTTGTAAGGTCTCTCAAAGAAAGCCCCATTCAACCCTATCATATGCTTTACTCATATCGGTTTTAATAGCCATAAAGCCCCTCATACATCCTGGTTGTGAATGTAGCGCATGGAAAGCCTCCTGAGCAAGGAGGATATTATCCGAGATAATCTGTCCCACCACAAAGGCCAACTGAGTGTTGGATACCAAATATGAAATAATGCCTTTTAATCGCTGACATAAAACCTTAGAGATGATATTGTAGCAAACGTTACAAAGAATAATAGGTCGAAGTTCCTTCATTCCCTTAGGCCACTCCGTTTTAGGAATAAGATATATATACGTCTCATTCAAAAGGGGATCCATATAACCCGTTTTCATGAACTCTCGGACCATGGAGACCACATGGGGACCCACAATTGGCCAAAATCTTTGATAGAATAGTGCTGTCATTCCATCCGGACCTGGGGCCTTTTCCGGATGCATTGCAAAAAGGGCTTCACGAACTTCTAAGTCTGAAACCTGTTGTACTAAAGCCTCATTCATTGATGGTGTCACAATCCTTTTAACAAGAGCCAAGGCAATATGCACGTCTCCTGTTTCCGATGCTCGAAAGCGATTATGAAAATAATTAACAGCCTCAGCTTCTATTTCTTCCTCTTTTTCAATCCAAGCTCCTGTTTTCGTCTGGAGTCCTGTTATCCGATTACGAGCTCGTCTTTCCTTTGTAGAAGCCTGAAAGAACTTTTTATTTTTGTCACCCTCTTTAAGCCATGAAATCCGGATTTTCTGTCGCCAAAAGATTTCTTCCTCCGTAATGGCTAACCGCAACTGTTCCGACATGTCGGTAATTTCCTGTTGAGAACTGGAATTACTCGAAACGGCTGCATTAAGTGTTTCCTTTAAATGTTCTATTTGTTCACCAAAATTAGCATTGATCGATCTTCACCATCGAGAAATCTGTCTCCGACAGAATTTAACTCAATCAGCAATAAACAAAGGCAGTGGCATGTCCCCACCTTGCCACCCTTTTCTAACTACTTCCTCAAAATTCGGTTTTGATAACTTTTATCAAACCGTAATTATTTTTTCCCTTTAATTTTCTCCCGAGAGGTGTGAAAGATGATCGGTCTATGATCAGATCCCATAAATCGTAAATATTCCACATGTGACCAAGTGAAAAGGTCAAACCAATCTTCATTCTCCATGACTCTATCCAGACGGCAACAAATTTTGTTTTTCCCATGCCGGCCAACCCAAGATAAATTGTTCCCTGTAAAAGGAAAGTTACCACAACACTGTCTCATAAGTCGAAAATCCAAAAAGGAATTCTCGGGCCGTGTACGACCATCCCATTTTTCATGATGGTCTACATGTTCATTAAAACCACCGATCATCGCCCAAGCTCCTAACCGAGTGGAACTAATCATTTTCAAGCGTTCCCAAACAATATCTCTTTTTGTATGAACAAGATGACCATAAACAAAAGAGATATAAATTTTATTACCATCCAAAGTAACCATTGTATCGATTAAATTTTTTATTGAAAAAGAACTTTAACATCAAATTCTTGCATAGCAAAGAGAGCTAATCCTCCACTACGATCAAAAGGGTCAACAGTAAATAAAAAATCATACCCTAAATGAGCTTGAAGATCCTGCAAAAACTCTCGCTTCTGCTTCGTCTCCATTAAAAAAAGAAGGCCTGAGAAGATCGTCCGCTGAAATTCCCGCAACGTTCAAATCGCCAAGAAGCTTTCCACTCCTTGACAGTTCCAGCTCAAAATCATTCTAACCTGCTGCCTGGTGGTGTTCCTCAACCACCTGGCTTTCAAGAATCTCAAATTTACTTCTTAACGAAGGAGCCATCTCTAAGAAAGATGAGATCATCACATTTTTATTTTTAATTCTTGGAATACCAAGAAGGCGA
This sequence comes from Iberis pinnata, assembly GCA_900406425.1. Lineage (NCBI taxonomy): Eukaryota > Viridiplantae > Streptophyta > Magnoliopsida > Brassicales > Brassicaceae > Iberis > Iberis pinnata. The sequence continues at coordinate 1,672 of OVBE01006958.1, read as the reverse complement.
GATGTCTCTATCCTCAGCTTAGATCCATGCAAGGTGGAAAGACCAATTTTCCTCTGAACCCTAGGAGGTTAAACAACATGGTTAAGAACTCTCCCGACAAGAGTTTTTTCAAAACTCAACGCCAAGTTGTCAAAATTTGGTACTTTCCATTGTTGTACCCGACGACTACCACCAACATCATCGGTTAACACAAAGCTCTGTCCTCTCAGGACTTGCACCAGAGAAGCCGAGAGAGAAACTCAAACAAAGTGCGATTATAGAAGATGAGATGAGAATGGGAATTCCAATCAAACATCTGTTCGGTATAAACCCGTAACGAATCTAGATCCATTAGTGTCAAGTTTTGAAAAACCAGCCATCCCAATATCTTGTTTCTGAAAACGAGATCGGAGTTCTATATATCAAAGCTCCTTATCCAATCAACCATATTACGTCTTCCTTCCTCAACTAACCAATCAAAACCAATATCATAGCCAATATCGTAGCCATATTCGCCACATACACCCAATCCTGATTCGAATCTTAACTTGTAATTCCAAATCACTATTGCAATTAAAAGCAGCAAAACCCTATACCCACCGGACCAAGGATCTACGCTGGCATTATCACACTGAGATAGAAACTCCATCTATCGATGGCGGCGTAATCCACCCATCGCCACTCGCCCTGTACAACCAATTTTTTCTTTAGTCAGTACAGGGATTTGGTTAAAATGTTGTATTTTTATGTATGCAATTGCAATGCAAAAAATATATAATAATAACGTGTATGAATTGATGGAGCTGGTGTTACTCACCAACGGACAAACATCTCTTGTGGCCCTTTGGCTTGAAAAATAATCTGAAGTTGACAAAATAATCTGTTGTGGCCCTTTTCATTAATGAAATAATGAAGGGACGATTTTACCCTCCTCATTTTCCTTCGAATTAACTTAAAAAAATTAAATGTATCGAACCAACCAAACCAACCAACCCATAGCCTCCACCTTGGTCACGTTGAACCAACCCAACGCCTCCACGTCCTCATCTTCTTCTTTCTTTAATTTAGGGATTTGAAATAGTAATTGAGTTTGATTTTAGATATTTTAATGAATCTTAGACACCCATAGGTGGAATTACATGTATTAATAGTCTTATAGGGTATTAACCCATAAATTTGTGGTTTCATATGTCAAAATCGATTTCACTCGAACAATTTTGCGAAATAGAACAATCTAGGATAACTTGGGATAACCAGGTTTAACTACTTTGACTAGATTAACTTGGAGTAACTTGGGTTAACTACGTATACATGATTAACTTGGGGTAACTTGGGATTACTACGTATAGAAGATTAACTTGGAATAATTTGATTTACTAATATTTTTAAAAATATTGCAGAGGATAATGGAGAAAAGGCGAGGTACAATTATCACTTTTGACTATGGAGGATTTTATACGAGAGACGGAGAAGATTAATTAACTTTGAGGTTAGGGTTTAAGGCGAGTTATAACCGTATCTTTATTCGATAATGATGGATGATTTAACATATTCTATGTTGTGTAAGAAACTATGCGAGAAGATGATGTTAAATGGGGATACGACAACGTTGAAGATAAGTTACTATCCATTTTAAGTAACTATGAAGACGCCCATATATATCAATGGAGATGAAGATTTTTGTTGTTATGTG
>OVBE01006957.1:0-19095 GCA_900406425.1 Iberis pinnata | reverse complement strand
ATCCCACGTTATGCGTGTGCAGCCGATGCGGCATCAAGCTCTTCTTGGCGCCTGAGACGAACGAGAAACCAAGGCCTTCGGCGGCTTCAAGACCGAATACGAGCTCTTCTACTGCCAAATCCTCAAGATGGTTCCAACATAGTGCTTTGGTGACATGGCCTGAATATATACAAGACATCCTTGTCCTCCTCTCTTACTTGGAGCCAGCTAAGTACCTTTTATCCCAAACACCCTTGGTGTTCTTCTATTTGGTTCCCCCAATCTATACCCCGGTTTCCTTTCATTTTGTGGCTTGCGACTCTTGACATGTTACAAACAGGACGACATATGCACTCTTGGGGAGTACATAAGCCATGTGTTCTATGTGGGGAACCAGACGAATCTCGGGACCATCTATTCTTTGCTTGTCTATACTCGTTCACTATCTGGTCGGAGCTCACCTCCAACCTTCTCTGGCGTCAATTATCACCAGATTGGGATGCCACTCTCGTGTCATTGCGGAATGAATCCATATCAACGCTTGACTGAGTATTACTTCGGATGTATTTTCATACCACCATCTATCACATCTAGCGCAAACGTAACAGCCGCCGGCATGGACATCCTTAGCATACAACAACTTACACGCGATCCACCATCGCGCGTACTATCAGAGACCATATTACAAGCCTTCACTACCCAGATTCCTCGCTGTTGTTCCTCCTTACTTAGCGATGGGAATCAATTCACTACTTACCATGAAGCTGTTTTTCACTTGGTCCTTATTATATCTCAGGCCCTGCTTTTACCTTCATCTCATTTTGTCTCGGCTTTTCAGGTGGTGCTTCGCGGGTTGTACTCTTTTTCTTAATACTAGTTTTATTTCACATGGTTTTCTAGTATTAGTTTTTAATGAGGCAACTCGTAGCACATCTCACACACCTAAAACACCCTTCTCCTACTTTCTTTTAGCATTTTTTCATTCTAAAAACTCCCTTGTACAAAAACTTATTCTTTTTGATTAATAAATTTAACCATTAATCAAAAAAAACTTTAGACCATAAACCCTATAATGAATTTTAGTATAAACCCTAAACTATATGTGAATTATTTAATTAAATGTATAAAATAAAGATTTATTGAATAAAGACGCTCAAACCCTCAATATGATATTAACTTTAGATCCTAAACCCAAACACTAAATTATACGAGAATACTAAAACTAGACCATTAAAACTTAAACAATACACTAATGCATATACCCTAAACTCTTACTTTACGAACCTCGGCCTAACCCTGAAAATTACTTGATTTGTATCTGTAATGACATATAATTAAATCTATGACAATGTTTTAATTTAAGCGAGAGTGAAAATTTGGTTTGTCCGCCAAATACTTAGTGAAATAGTTTGTTCTTCTGCCTAAACTCGTTGTTAATCTTTTGTAATTGTTCTTCGACTTTGGTTTCTCCTACTAATCTGTATATCTCTGAAAATTGCCCCTCCGACTAATCTCTCTATCTCTAGACCCCAAATCTATCTATCTCTAAAAATCGTGACTACGACCAATATCACCAGCTCTAATTCATCTATCTGTGGTAATAGCCACCACTAAATTTTGTGGAAATCTACAAACATATTTAAACACTTAGGGTTTTTTTTTTGCTTTATTGAATTTGTAACTAATAATCGGCCTTACTCGTTTAGGGTTTTCTTATTGCGTTATTGATTGTTTGATTTCATAGATTGTTGATTTAGCTAAATTGATTGATTGATTTCATACATTGTTAGGGTTTAGTTGAATCGATTTTCTGATTTCATAGATTGTTAGGGTTTAGTTTAATAGATTGGATTGTAAGTTAAAGCCATGTAATTTTCTGATCTCTCACCATCTCAAATGAATTAAGATTGTTCGTACAAAGAAGAAAACTAACAAAAAAAAGATAACGATTGTTGAAGAGGAAGATGTTTTGTTGGTACTGATGAACCTACACCAGAACGGAAGGTACATGAAGAGGAATTAGTTGATGAGATAATGCAGAGTCATAATGATGATGAAGTTCATTATGATGATGAGTTTCACAATGATGATAAAGAAATGCATGATAATGAAGAATTTCAGCAGGATGAAGAAGTTCAGCAAGGTGAAAATGTTTACTTAAAAAATGAGAATGAAGTAGTTGACGTACAAAATGTGGAAGTAACCAATGAAGAATAGGTCCAACCTAAGCCTTAACGACATAAAGGACCAACAAGGATGAAGAATAATGCAAAGGGTCCAAATTTTAGAGGAAATGTTGATTTTACTGAATTTGCAGAACCATGTGGTCCATGATATGCTAAGCTGTCATCATACCTAGGCCATTTGGTGCGTAAGCATGTACCTATCATAATAGATGATTAAAGGAAGATAAGTAATGAAATCATAACACTCCTTTGGAAATAAGTGCATGTGTATTGTGAACTACTTTTTAGTGTGATTGTACATAGTTTATATATGTTTTAATGGTTTGATGATTCATTTTGAATGCAAAAAAAAAAATTAGACCTTGATCAAGACTTCCAAAAGGCTGTTGTACTTAAGAATATGGGATGTTTGTGGAGGTTATACAAATCAAGGCTTGTAAAAAAATCAGGACAGGTAAGACGCAACAAGAGAGGATGAATCTCATGCCAAAGAATTTTACTCTTACAGATTGGCATAATTTTGTTAAAGATAAGATCAGTATAACTTTTGAGGTAATCATAATAACTTGTTTACATGTTTCTAGTGAATATTGCTAGTGACCATTATTTGTTAGTTTGTGAGTGACTCATATAAAGAAAGAAGACGCAATCAAATTCCTCACACATGTAGGCGTAAAAGAATGGTTAGATTGGCTGAAGATATGGTATTCCAATTAAATATGCTGAATTTCAATTTTAATTTTGTACTGACTAATGTTACTACTATACCTTCTACAGTGACAAGACTAAAAGTGTGCGTTAAGTTTCATACCAAATAAGATGGTTCACTGTTAATATCAATGCAACTGAAAAATTTGTAAGTGATTAGATTTTTTCTCATGTTCTGCAATTAACATGTATATTACATAATAGACAATAACTAAATGTTTTTTAAATATCGTAGAAGAAGGCGGCTGAGATTGTTGATGTTAATTCTCAAGCCACCTCGCAACATCCAAATGAAGATAGTCTCTATCAAAATTTAGGAGCTGAATATCCTGGTAGGATAAAAGCTATGGGTAGAGGGATGACTATGTCTAAGGTAGCCTTCCTTCAGATGAAGAACGAATGTTTGGGAGATATGAAAGAAAAGCAGTGTCACTTTCTTTAGAAAGTGAATGAGTTGTAATAAGAGATAGCAATATTGAAGACACAGGTTAACAAAAACTAAAACTAAACAGATTATAAATTAAAATATTATTCTGTATAATTGTTCTAAATTTGATTTTAATGTATCAGAGACTAAAGGCTGAAGTGGGAGAAAACTCAGCAACAAAATAAGACTTGTTTTATGTTTCCACACATAATTTTATACATTATTTGTTACAATTTTAACTTTTCTTTTATATTTTTCAGAGTGTAAATTGGAATATGCAAACTAAGTGTGTGCTGCTTAATTGGTGTGGACATGAGTTAATAGTTGGGCATTTTATGTCTTTTGACCCAAAAGATTTGGTCAATAACATTCATTTAGGTCCAATATTTGTTAAGGTTATGGTTGAGTATGCTTCCATAAAAGAAGCATTTCTTTGGAGACTTGGACCCAACATATTCACATTTGAGAAAGCTATTGGAGAAATGATTGCATGGCCTGAAAATAAGTGTTTGATTTCAAAAAAATATAAGCTGCAATTAGGATAATTTCTGATATCTTACTTTTATAATGATTATCTTAAGTGTTGTTTCATATTCATAATTTTAACTTAATCTTCCATAGTCCCTCCAAATTTGCTATGAATAAGTGAAAACTTTTGGAGTGGAATACACGTAATGAGGAAGTGGTAGCTGAAGGTCGTTGGCAGTATAAAGAACCAAATGCAGTGGTTAATGGACTTCCTCTAGGAACAAATGCAGTGAAAGTTTTTGTGGATGTGGTAGTAAAACCATACACAATTCTTTGGAGACCATCATCAGAAGTGACTTGCCTCTAGGAAGTTGGCATTTCTTTTGTAGTTTGGCCTATGGATAGAGTTGTCTTCACATAAAACTTTATTCCAATAGGTGAGGCAACTCCTACAAAAGAAGTGTTACAATGGGAGAAGCCAATGAAACCAGTTTCACAATCAAAGGTACTTACTTTGTATATGTTATGGTTATACCTATTTTGAGGTTTTAAATTTTTAGTTAGTCACAATCAGTTTTAGAACCTACTGCACTGCATGTGTTAATGTGTTCAGTTATTATACATGTTCCAGGCTTGTAATACTAAAGAAGATAACACCCTTCCAACATGTGAGACAACTCCTACATGTGATAGTAGGATTTTTACTAGTTCAATTCCTAATGCACTATCATTGTCATTGCAGTACAATAGATTATCAATCCAAGTGGGTGTGCTATTAACCAATCTATATATGATCAGATTCAGTTAAGTCAGGCCAAGTAATTTAAAAAGGTAAACTAACAATCCTAAACAAACAGAACAAATACAAGAACTAACATGCATAAACTAGACATTACAAGATAAGTAGCAAGCTAAACAAGTGAAGCAGATGAGTAAATGGACAAAGTAAAACTTGAATCCAATCAAAGATATAAGTTCTTAAGGATGGGATAATTGATCAGTATCCTCTTAAACCTACCTAGATGCTTAACATACCTCAATCATGAGTTAATCTCTAGACAATAGATTCACAAACTGTCAGATTCAATCTTTGGATGAATGATCTCAAGTTAAGCAATATCCAGACCTAACTCTTGTTAATGGAAAACTACCTAGTAGGTTTGAAAAAATCGGTTAAAGCCAATAAGCACCTTAAACAACCAATCTCTTGCAATAAGAATGCAAATCTATGAAATTATCTCGTTCATGCATTTCATCAAACACCTTCTGAGTGTAAAAATGCCTCGGATCATATTTCAATTGATGTGAAAAAATCAACATTAAGAACACCAAAACATAAAATATCTATGCATAAACAAGTTTAAACATCTAGGAGATCGAGGAAGCACACAAAATCTACCACATCCTCAAGAAAAGATGAACTACTCACTACACATGAAGAATTCAAAACCAAAAAACGAAATAGATGGGTACATCATTAAAATCATGCTTAGATTAGTGATAATAACAAGTACAAAATCAGAAACTAGAAAAATTCGAAATGCAATGATTAAACTTATCATAAATGCTCAAAAATCCAAACCTAGAAATTATGATAAAACCCAGAAAATTACATGCACCAGATATTCATGAATATTAGACTAAGATAAAAAAACTATAAACAATAATCAAATTATATTGGAAGATATTGGATCAAACATTCAAGAACATCAAACTGGAAAAAACAGAGAAAAATTATAGTGAAATGCATAAAAGAAAGGGTGAAAAACAAATGGAGGCGAATTGAGGTTTATATAGTGGTTTAGGAAAAACCCTAAACCACTAAAAGACAAATAAGTTGATCTTTGGATGCTTGACACGGGTTGAATCCGAGTAGAGTGGTCGAGTGCAAGATTTTGGCTCGTGTGGAAGTGCCTGACTCGACTGGAATATGAGTGCCCATCCGAATGGAGATTCGGCTCGTGAGAAAACAGGTCAGTCCCGGCCCCTACTCAAGTGTAATGGCCGAGTGAAAATGTTGGTCGGTTGCTTTGGTCTTGACTTGAGTTATAGCCGAGAAGGCTGGCCGAGTGCTTGCTTTGGTCTTGGCTATTACATCTTCACTCAGCCAATAGCCGAATACATTGGCCGAGTGGGCTTCTTTGGATTGGATGGAAGATGCTTGGCTCGGCCACTGGCCAAGTGGCCTGTCCGAGTGGAAATGTTTGCATGGCATGCCTAAGTGATAGACTTGGCTAAGCCCTAAGCGAAATGACCGAGTGTGAGACTTAATTTTGCTTGAAAAGCTTGACTCGACTAATGGTCGAGTGCCTTAGCCGATTGCGGATCATGTCTGAGTGCATCAAGTGTTTGGCTCAATTTGTAGCCGAGTAAGTGGGCCCAGTGAAGCTAGTTTGACAAGAGAGGTTCTGGCTCGGCTAAGTTGACCGAGTGATCCCTGGCTACATAATTTTTTGCAGCTAAGGGTTTGACTAGGCTATTGGCTTAGTGCCTTGGCCAAGTCAACACTTTTCCTTCTTCATCTCGTCCTTTGTGTTCTAAAAGCTTCCTATGTACTTGAAATAACTCTTAAATGCAACATGGATGCAATGCACATGCAAAATTATCCTAAACATGCAAAGCTACTATAAAGAACTATAAATGTTATGAAATCACGTTAGAACAAAGGTAAAATAATGATAAATGTATACTTAAAACATGTAAAATATAGACATATCAACATACGAAGAGCAAAAGAATCCAACCGATAACTCTCATGCGTCTGGAAATGGTCTACCATCAGGGTCTAATTGTCCTCTTCCTAAATATCCACCGAAAAAAAAATACAACCCCGTTGAAGAAACCAAAATCAGCTGCACAATCACCCCCTCGAAGATCAAAGGTACATGCATTGTGTATGTTACATTTATATATGTTTTTGAGGTTTATGTCTTAATGTGTTAAGTTGTCTTATTATATTGTTTTTCTTCATCTTCTACATTTGATGGTTTTAATTTCCTTCAATAGTTATTGTTGTTGTTGTTGTTGTTGTTGTTGTTGTGTTTTGTGTTTAATGTTTATTATTTATGCATATTTGGACATCGCAATGATGTAGCTCCTTGGAAGGAAAATTAGAAGTACATGATCATTAACATCAAGGGAGAGAAGGTTGTTGCTGAAGGACATTGGATGACTGATGATCCAAACATAAATGTTCACTTTGTTCCTTTAGGGCCTAATGTAGTAAATGTATGAACTGATGTGGTTAAGGAGAACAATGTAGTAGTTTGGAGCCCAAATGATGAGATAGTGGTTTTCAGAGATGCATTAGGATCTTCTGTTGCTTGGCCTAAAGACAAAATTATGGTCTGATTATGGTATGGTACTATGCCTGAAACTTATTTAGTGTTTGGTTCAGTGAATATATTGATAATCTTAAGCCTAAGACTTGAAGTACATGAATAATGTTGTTTGTGGAAATGGTTTATTGATGGAAATGGTTTGTGTGTGGAAATGATTTATTGATAGAAAGGATTTGTGTTTTGTATTATGAAATCAGGAATAAAATTGGGACAATAACAATAATAGAAAATATGAGTCATAAAAAATTATATTACATAAAACAACAACAATAAATATAGATAATAGCGGTTATACATTGATCTTTTAAATGACAAAATAGCACAGAATAAAAGCTATAAAACAAATAGATATGGTAGCAAGCATATATCAACGCTATCTTAGATTATAGCATACTATAGCATTTCCATATTAATACGATTGTAAATGAAGAAATATGATAGCACATCTTGCAAAAGTTATGATAATCCTAGTTATACTATAGCAGCAACACAAACGCTATCTTATTTTATAATATACCATAGTATTTACAAAATACTACGATAATAAATTAGGATATATCATAGCACACAATATCAACGCTATTATTGACAATGATATATTATAACATAAATTGTTAATGCTATCTTAAAAAAGCCTATGATAGCACCAAAAACTAAACGTTATTAATAAATACGATATAACATAGTAGTAATTTTAAAAGCTATTGTAGTGTGCATATACAATAGTACTTATGTTTAACGTTATAATAAAGGTGCCACTAAAGATAGTTGGGCCAGACATAGCGCTTATGGAAACGCTATGAAAGACATATAATAGCGTAAATTGTGTGCTATCAATGATACTTTTTCTTGTAGTGGATATGCCTACTGTTATATTCATCACACAACCTTTTCATAATATACATTGTTGACTCTTGCAACTCAATAGCTTTAATACTATATTTTTTATACAAATCACTGAAGCATAACTGAGCAAACTTCATCTTGTTCATCAGATCAAATAAACTAGCAATTATTACCGTCATATTCGACTATGTTTTTCACTAAAAAGATCTCAATACTTACCTAGCTTTTCACTCATCGTTTTAACTTTCTAATGCATTTCTTCATCAAACTCCTTATCTACACCAATTTCCATGATGGTTGTCTGAATAATGACAGTTTCGTTGTATGAGCAAATTTCATTAGTTGCTGAAAGAACTCATATTGACGGATAAAAAAGAACAAGAAAGTTCAACAACGTGTAATAAGAAAGTTTAGTAAGTGTAATAAATTTAACAATTTTTTTAGTTCTACCTCATTTACGATGTTCTAATATACAAAGTAACAAAAGAATATTATTAATATATCACCTATGTAAACATTAATTATATTGAGTTTACCTATTAGTCTAATCTATGAGATAAGCACAATTGACATAAAAGAGTCAATTTCAAAAAGTATTTAAGTTAAACATGCAAAAATAATGCATTCTTTACCGTATATATCAAGTTTCATAAGTTTTTTGTACTTAGAGTCAATATGAAATTGCATTTTGTTTATGAAGAATATTTTGATAATATATTAGTTATTTTGTAATTTGTAGATGACATTTTAGCATAATTATATATAATAAAGTTTAGTTTTTAAAAAAAATATAAAATATAAAGAAAGGATATTTTTCAAATATATTATTTGTCCATTACGTTCCAATCATCTATGCTAGATGGTTCATGCTTCTTTTTGCAGTTTCAACATTAGTAGGCTCATTGAAATAGGCAATGTAACTCTTCCCTAGAGTCTTCATCTTGTTGAAAGCCACTTTGAAACCCATAGCTCTATTCAATATACAAAATGTTGAATTTCTTCTAGTTTGCACTCAAGTGGTAAGATTCCACTTTTTATCTTTCCTATATCAATACGTTTCTCAAACGATTTCTCTGTTTCTGTAAAAAACCGCACATATTGAATTGCATTCTTTATAGCAATAACACCCTTCTTCACTTCATGCATTTCATCTCTGACAATCAAAGTCAGTGTATAAGTAGCACACCTCACATGTAGAAACTTTGTACTATATAAGAACCATCAAACTGTCTCTTGTCTGACTAAAATTTTCCTTGAATATCCCCAATGCATTAATTATCATGTTGCATTATCCACTATTGTGGTGAAGATTTTCTTGATATCATATTCATCTACGCATTCCATTAGAAAGGACGCTATACTCGCACATTTATTATCAGAGATGTACTTGAATCCAATTATTAACTTCTTGAACTGTCACTTACTGTCAATGAAGTGTGCAGTAACAACCATGTAGCTTGCTCCAGTGTTGGGCTATCCAAATGTCTGTTATTTGAGACAACATATGCTTATTACCACCTAGAATCTTCTTCATCATTACCTTTTTTCGCATACATTTATACTATGTTCCTTGTAGTTTTCCTTCAAAAATGAGGCTTGTAAAGCTTTATTTTTTAGAAATGTGTAAAAGCTAATCCATCTATGAAGCTCATAGGAAGCTCACCTATAACCAGCATCTCAACTACATTCTGATTTGATTTCTGAGTTGCTCTCCACACTCGATGCTGCTTACAGCTACTTAGATGCTTTCTCATATTGGACGTGTCTGAAGTTAATGCATTTCATTTTCCCTTTGTCTTTACTAGCATATGTAGTAGGACTAGGAGTCTCCATTTTCTCTTCTGTTTCACATCCTGTTAAAAAAATCTTTATCTTCAATGTTATATCTTCTTTTGCATTCATGTTTGGTTGATCCTGAGTTGAATTCATCTAGAACATAACAATGTAATAAGTAGTAGAGAATAGAAGTTAAAGCTCACAAAGTGACTGAAACTTTTATGAAATTCAGAACCTTACATCAACAATACATGAATAAGAAGATATCAATACAAAAAGAAATAAAAAAAATCAGATATCAAAAGTGAAAACATACAAACAAAGACAACGAGACTGAAACTTTTTTCAAGACAACAAGTAAATAGAAAGAACTAAAGCAGATAAAAGATGGAAAAAGACCAATTGTAAGTGAGAATAAAAATTTGACCCCGTAAACCTAGACATAGTTCGAGTCTTCTAATGATTAAACCTTAATTGTAAAGATGAAATCACATAACCCATTGAGTTAGAAGTGGACCAACACAAAAAATAATAACACTCGCAAATCAAAGCACAAATAATCAAACTTGCAAGTCGAATTCTACTAAAGATACATACCTCTGATCGATTATGCCTCATAGAAAAGGAGACAATGTGAGATTATTGGAGATATTTCCCGACATTTGTGGATTAGTATTTAACAAACTATCTTTTGTTACATCTTTCTATTTTAATTTGCAAATCTGTTCCTAGTATCCAATTTTTATCTGTTAAGATCTTTTATATCTCTTTATATATACTTTGTAAACTCTCATTGAAGTACATGGAATTTTTTTTCCATTACTTCCTTTCGTCTCTGTATCATTTCATGGTAAGGTAACGCTTGAGTGAATTATACGACTGAACCACCGATCATGAACCCGGCCAAAAATGAAGTATGGTGGATGATTTCGCCATATGATCTGACTGTAGCTGATAATCTTGAAGTAGTGATTTCACATCCATTGCTATGAAGTAAAAATTACGATGAGTGGGCATGTGGAATCAAAATAGCTCTTTGTTCCCAAAAAATTGGATTTCTTGACGGTTCGATTAAACGACCAGAAGAGAATTCTCCATATCTAGAGGATTGGTGGACCATCCAGGCACTTCTTATTTCCTGGATTAAGATGACGTAAGAAATGACTCTTCGTTCTAACATATCTCACAAAGATGTAGCAAAATATTTATACGGTCTCAAACAAGCACCAAGGTGTTGGTTTGCAAAACCTGCAAAGTCATTGAAAGATTACGGCTTTAAACAATGCCTCTTCAATTAATCTTTATTCACATATGAAAAAGGTCATACTCGATACATATTTTAATATATGGTGATGATCTTGTAGTAGTTGAAAATAGTTGAAAAGCATAGACATAATTAAAGGAGTATCTCTCTTCTGGTTTTCATATGAAGGATATAGGAGACCTAGAATATTTCCTTGGCATAGTAGTAGCTCGAAATAAATTTTAATGTATATATGTCAAAGACAATATACTCTTGATATTATTGCAGTCATATGTTTAATTAGTTTGAATCCTGCTACATTCTCTTAGAGCAGAATCATAAGTTGGCTTTGTCTGATTCTTCTTTCTTAGAAAATCCAGAAGCCTATAGAAGACTAGTTGGGAGGCTTATTTATATTGGCGTAACAAGACCTGATATGGTGTATTAAGTACATATTTTGGGACAATTCATGCAACATCCTCGTGAGGACCACTAGCATGCAAATTTGAGAGTTGTTCGATATCTAAAGAGTAGTCCCAGACAAGGTATTTTACAACGAACTAAAGATGTTTTTCAGATAATTCCATGATGTGACTCTGATTGGGAAAGTTTTCCACTTACATGAAGATCAATAACTCGTTATATTGTGTAGCTTGGTCGTTCTCCAATCTCATGAATAACACGAGAGCAACCAACTATAAGCATGTCATCTGCGGAAGCAGAGTACTGAGCGGTGGCTTTCTTAACAAAGGAATTGATCTGGCTCAAACGAATTCTTCAAAATCTTGGTGTGCTACACGACAAACCGAGGTTGTTGCATTGTGATAACAAATATGTTATTCACATTAGCACAAATTAGTAACAAGTTATTTTTTACCTTGGGATCAAATTGGTTATTGGGCAGTCAAAATTGTAACAGGTGTAGGTATTTCATGAACGCACTGAACATATATAATTGGACTATCATTTTGTGCATGATAAAATCATATCAGGTACCATTGCTCCTTCTCATGTTGAAATTCGATTCCAACTAGTTGATTTTTTACAAAAGACATAGGGAGCTAAGAATTTGATAGCTTCAAAGTCAAGTTAGGCATCCAAGACTTTTATTCCCCAACTTGAGGGAGGGGGTATTAGAATTAGTTCCTGACATTTGTGGATTGCGGTTCAACAAACTATCATTTGTTATATCTTTCCTTTTCAATTTGTAAATCCTAGTATCTAGATTTGATAAACTAATATCTTTTATATCTCTATATAATGACTTTGTAAACTCTCATTGAAATACACAAAAAAAAAATTTCATTACTTCCTTTTATTCTATGTATCATTTAAGAGATTCTAGCTTTGCATTGTATGTATAAACCAAAGAAGCAATCGACTAGCTTGGGGAATGCAAAGATCTATGGAGTTAAAACCTACAAAGAAAGTTTACATTAAAATCCCTAAACAGGAATTATAAGGTTATTTTTTATATATTTGGTCAGTTCTTCGATTATACCTTTCGTATCCCAGGTTGCAACCAGAACCGAAATGATAATCATGGTTCTTCATCTTAAGAACCATTAGTTTATTTGGGTGGAACCAAAATTAACCCAAATCAGTTTTTTTTATTCTTCGGTTTCAGTTCTCCAGTTCCAATTTTTCCCCTAGACATAATAAAGATATATGAGTCTTATTTTTATAGAGCCCATTAATTAAAAGGGAAAACTCTTTAAAATACATAAACTCATTAACTTTTCTCGTTTAATACACGAACTTGTTTCGTTGTCATATTAATTCTCAGAATTTTTTCTGTTGCCATTTTAATTCACAAACAATTCAAAATTGAAATTTTGTCTAAATTCCGTTAATCATCTTACCAGCTTTGTTAGTTTACTAAACACATGGGTAATAATTTCTAATTATCCCCGTTTTACCCTTGTTTTGTTTTACACAAACTTTTAATCTAAATTATTTTTAACAATATTACCTTAGTGATTTTTTACCCAAATCGATTTGGGATTATGTAATAACCCTAGCCCTAACTCGAGAAATTTATCTTCCTTAAATCATCATCATCGCTGAATGGAATCGATTGATTGAATCGATTTAAGAGTCGGTGATTTTTTTATTTCCCAAATTGAGTTGTGATTTCTTATATTCTGTTGTACCCTCTTTCAATCGTTATCATTCACATATTTTGGCGATTTTCATTTTCAAAATTGGAGTGAAACAATCGGTGATAGAGAATGAAGTGATATGAAATTTTTTAAATTTTTCAGTGATTTTAAGTCTTTGAAAACTTAAAAAAAAATACTCGGATTAGGGTTGTAGATTTGCAATTAATTGTTGTGGAACTGCATGCAAACTTAATTTGTGAACTCTTTTTTACAATGATTTGGACTCTACAGAACTCATTGTTCACTATGGTGGACATGTGGTGTGCAAAGAGGGGGTGCTTGAGCATGTTGGTGGGAAGAAGAAGGACGTGCTCATTGACCCATATTATATCTACTGGGTAATTTGAGAATTTATGTGAAGATAATGGGTGTGAGGAATTGGTAGAGGATATTTGGTACAAGGCATCACATAATGATATGAATGTCATCAAGCCTATAATTGAGGACAAAGATAAAGGTATAAGACAAATTGCTAAAGAAGGTGCACTAACAGGAGAAATTGAATTGTTCATCCACAATGTAGTACCTACTCAACCTGCTCCATTATTCCTTCTTGGTAGTCAAGCAGATGCATATGCTCAAGAGAAAGATTATGAAGATGGAGAAAAATAATCATCATATGATGGTGTAGATGTAGGGCATGAAGCTGTCAAGGAAGGAGAAGATGTAATATATGAGGGAGCTGATGATCCATGCATTAATACTATTTTCAATGAAGAAAATGTCCAAAAGGAGGCTGTCAATGAAGAAAATGTCAACCAAGAAGCTGTCAACGACGAAAAATGTCCACCAAGAGGCTGAAAATATTACCAATGAATATGTGGAAAGAGAAAATGAATTTTAGTTTGAGAGGCAAGGATGCATAACATCCTGATCTCATATGTGATACTAGTGATGAATGGGAAAACTTTAACACAAAAGAAACTGTCTTCTTCAAAAAGTAATAAAAGAAAGGCAATCCTCCATATATATGGTTGATGCACACCATCAAAATTCGAGAAGAATTTAAAGAGAAGGTGCTTAGGTAAATGCTAAAAACACGATAAGATGTAAAGCTTTGAAGATGGCAGAAGACTAAATTGGTGGCTGTTTGGAAGTGGCAAAGTTATTGTTGTAATATTTAAGTTATTCTTTATACAGTTGTAGGATGATCTATGTTTATTTTAGTTGTGTATGTAGTGTTGTTTTTTTTTTGTCATTCTTGATTTATATTAGCCATTAACAAAAGACCAAAAAAGTTCTTAACTTGAACAACTTAGCCACAAACGATATCACAATCCTAATACATAACTTAAAACATTAACATACACACACACACACCCGAGAACACTACTTAAAACATTAATAATGAGTCAAACACACACAACCAAGAACACAATAAAACATAACCATAAACACAACAAGTAAACACATCTCAATTAAATCAGTTGTTCCGCCATTGTCAAGATCATAGTTGTGACAACAACAAAATCACCGATGATATTACTATAAAGTGTCACAACAATTTCTCTCTTTCTTTAGATATCATTGCTTCATTCTCAAGTTTTATCTTCTCTTCTTTAAGGTTCATATTAAATGTACATATTGCACACTTTCCTTGATTATTCATTGTCTACATTGTTTCTTAATTCCTGCCTTTTGCTGACGAATTACATCTAAGCCTGAGAATTAGTATGACAAATTCATGTGTTAAACCGGCAAAAGTTAAAGAACTAGTATATTTTTAGAAAAGTTTTGCTAAATCAACACTTTTATCTTAAAAAATTGGAAATTATGTGTCTTTTAAATTCATTGGTGTTTAGGTACTCTTACCATTTAAAATTACTATTATATCCCTATAACTAATTTGGGCTTTTTTCTAAATCAACAGTTTTATTTTAGAAAATTTGGATATTATGTGTGTTTTAAATTTATTGGTATTTAGGTACTTTCACCATTTAAAATTACTATTATATCCCTAGAACTAAGTTGGAAAAAATCATTTATAATTATTTAAATGAATAATTTTAATAATAATATTATGTAAATAATTACTTTATAAAATTAATACTTTAAACAATTTAACGAGATTAAAAAAACTCTAACTTTATTACCTAGTTAATGAAATCTTATGGAAAATTTATGAAAAAGTAGATGAAAAGTTTGACTGATGAGCATGTTTCAAAGAAAGAATAAAGTGGGAAAATCTAAAAAGAGAATCTATATCGATGTAGACGAACCATAATTGCTTTTTGACACTAGTTTTATTGGAAAACGACCAAGATTTGCTAATAAGATTACTATTAAGGTATTGAACTTGAATTGTCTTATATGTTTGAATTGTCTACTAAGTTCGTGCTTAGATAATTCAATCTTAAGGACTTATGGCGACTCTTCATCTATCGAATGCGATTTTCTCGTAGGCTGATTCCGGCGGAGATTCAAGTCAACACCGGCGGAGATTTAAGTCAACGTTGGCAGACATCCATTCCTCGTTTAGATTAGTTAGTTTTCTATGCTTTGTGATTTCTAATAGTTGTGGGTGGGTTTTCGTTTGCATCTTATGATGTCTAGATTTTCATCTTTTATTCTAATTTCTTATATTCAAGTTTATTACAAAAAAGTTTAACTTAATTTACGGCGGAATTGGAACAGGCGAAGAACAGTTCTCTGGGACAAAGATTTTAGATTCCAAGAACCGCCTCAAAATCATACAGACGATGAATTTATCTATCAGTTTCTAGATATTATTGTATGCATGTTGACTGTTTTATAATGGCTAGTTCCTAATCTGGCCAATCATTTTATCTATCAATTTATGGGTTCATTTTATTGTCAATTAAGCAGTGTATGCCTCAGATTAATGACTATATATGAATATATGATTTAATATCTTTTACATGTGATTGCATAGTTCAAATTGTTCTTGAAAATTTGAATGAAAATTCTATTTGTGTGATTCACATTTTGTATTTGAGTAAAATCATCTCCACTTATACAAATTGTACTTATTCATAGTTTGTATTCTCAAATTGTTGTTCAAATCATCTCCATCTATACATACACATAAGTCAAGTTTGTTCACTGATAACATCAGTCTTGTTCACATAAACAATGTTTGAGCACATATTACTTCACGTGCATGACTTTCATTCACATATACAACTTCATCATTCATAATAACATTTTTTATCCTAGATTTTCTTGACGTGAATCAGTTTCATTCACATATGATACTTCGTCACCCACGTAATCAATATATGAATATAGTTTTGCTTCATGTGAATCAATTTCATTCACATATACAACTTACCATTCCCATGAACAATATATATGCACATATTTTCTTCAAGTGAATAAAATTCATTCACACATACACATTTGAAAAATTCATTTTTAAAGATGATTCAAATTTGAGTGATTTTGTAAATTGAGTACTTTTTGTTTTTTATTTTGGAAAATAGGTACTTTTCTTTTCTAATTTGGGAAATGAGTACTTTTGTTTTTTCATTTGACAAATAGGTATTTTTTCATTCACGTGAACTATCCATCATTCATACAAATAATTTATCATTCACATAAATCATTCATCATTCACACGAACGATTTACCATT
Organism: Iberis pinnata; assembly: GCA_900406425.1. Taxonomy (NCBI): domain Eukaryota; kingdom Viridiplantae; phylum Streptophyta; class Magnoliopsida; order Brassicales; family Brassicaceae; genus Iberis; species Iberis pinnata. The sequence continues at coordinate 2,365 of OVBE01006957.1, read as the reverse complement.
CCAACGAACAATTCACATTCATCATTCACAAACAATTCATCATTCACGAAACATAAAAAGTATCGAAATACAAATACTTTTATAAAGTACATTTTTAGAAAATTATAATAAAAAATTAGTACCCTAGCATCCAATTTTCTTTTCAAATTTCCTTAGTAATTTTACGTAATTATGTAAGTTTTACATAATTATGTGTAGTATTTATGTTGGATGATAGCATGTTTCTTTATATAAATATCATTTAATGTTTTAGATTTTATTACACATATTCTAATATCAATTGAAAGTTATTTATGAAAATGGTATATTTCAATAAACGATTTTACAAAAAAATAGTAAACATATTTTCTAAATAAAATTTTCATTATTTATATGTTAAAAATGAAGGAAAAATTTGAAGAGTGGACACTTTTATGTTTACTAATTTAGAAAATAGGTATCTTTCAATCTTCTTTGCAGTAATGTATTTTTTTCTTAAGAGAATTACAATCTTATCCTTCTATATAACTGCAAACAAATATGTATTTAATTTAAAATTTTATTATTTTTCAATGATATTTACTTTCCTAATTCTATTGATGTAAAAAATAACTACTTTTCTTTTTTACCTAGGTTTTTTTTTCTTCATCCTAACAAATACCTAAATCTTCATACATCATAACTGGCGAAACATAGCGCCATCGAGATAAAGCTCCGGCGACGTAAAGCTCCGATCCGCCGAGGTAACGTTCCTGCGAGTTCTTAAACTAGATAACTGATTTCTAAAGGTTTTGACTTTACTTTGTTGTTCCTTCGATTTCTACTCCAAATTCTTTCGGTTTCTAAGTTTGGTTTAAAAAATTACTTTGTTGGTATACTTTCATAGTTAAACAAGAGCAATGAAGATAGTCTTTGTTATAGTTTCATTGTTTCCTTCGATTTAGGTTCCAAATTCCTCTAGGATTTTATTTGTAATTAAAAGTCTCTTGGTTTCTACTTTGTGGTTCTTTTGATTCTTAATCCAAATCAAGTTATAACACCGTTTGAACCATTGATCTAGTTTGAGATTTTTCCGCAAGCAAAGAAGAAAAATGTCAGTGATGTCAACGAAGGTCAAGGAAAGAAAACATGTGGTATATTGTTAAAGTTGTGCAAACATGAATAATATTTATGCACGTAAATTATACTTATGAACATGAATAATACTTATGCACATAAATTATACACATTCACGTGAATTATACACATTCACGGGCATGATACACATTCATGTGAATGATACATGTGAGTGATATTACAACGGTGTGATATCATTCATGTGAATGATATTACAACGGTGGGATCTATATCATTCACGTGAAAATATTATGCATTCACGTGAATTTGGTTTTCACATGTGAATTAGATTCACTCACATAAATGTGTTGCATGCATGTGTTTCATGCAAGTGAATATTAACATAATTATGTTTCACATATCAGAACACTTTAATCTCCGTTGGGTAGTATTCTTTATTCATAGGTTGTGATGCAGATAAACGTGTAAAAGTGGTGGTAGAAAAACTCAAGGTATGGGTAGGAGCACAGTTGTAAGACATGAAAGCATTTTTGGTTGAAGAGTTGCATAAGTATGTGCGCATCAGAGTAAGTGAAACCCACAGGGCAGGAGACGATCAAAGTTACAGTGCTCAAGCGAGAGAGAAATATGACAATGTTAGTTACGAAAGTTGCACTAACGTCGAGGCAGTTAACTTCTTGCAAAATAATTTTTGTTTGTTTATTTGTTTTCAAAATTAATTGATATATTTTTTCACTACATAGAGGAGGTTATTGTAGATACTTTTAGTTTTGCATATCATATTTTATAGTCACTTTCCAAATATGAAAATATTTGCCATAATGTCTAAATATTTGATGTATTCACTTAAGGTAATGGTTTAAACAAAATATCATTGTTAAAATAATTATTAAATACATGTNTTAAATACATGTTTTTTTTATTAAATGTTAAATTTATTAATCAAAAGAGTTTATAATACAAAGAATGAATAAATTTGTTTTTCCTTGAGTTGAAAAAACGAGAGAAGCCGATAGAATACGTTTGGTCCTTTGGGTGAAAGAGAGAGAAGGTTTGTGGTAATCCTTGACGAGTTCAGTAGTCAGCATGATGTTTTCCAATAAGAGACGTCCCTTGACAAAAGCGCTTTGATTCGGCTCTATGAAATCCAGAAGGAAGGACTTTAGGCGATTAGCTAGTATCTTGGAGATGACTTTATAAATAAAATTGCAGCAAGAAATGGGCCTGTAGTCCTTAATCGTCTCCGGGTTATCACTGTGGAAACCCGTATTTTGACGAGGAATTTTTTTCGTTTTTGTATATATATTTC
>OVBE01006956.1:0-19095 GCA_900406425.1 Iberis pinnata | reverse complement strand
ATTAGGATATAAGAGCATGTTTTCTCTTCATTTAGGGTAGTTGAGATCATTCCCCCATTGAAGAACACATAATATAAATAGAATATATTATTAAAAAGGTTTCAGAAATCTTCTCCAAATACAAGGTTTGAATCTCCTCTCCCTCAGTAATTCTCTCATAAATGAAATAAAGCTTAGTTCTAAAAAACCTAAAACATAATGTATTTATAGTTTGAAAAGTAAAATAGATTGAAATAAGAAAATTGGATAAGTTGAGGACTTGATTTGCAAAATTTTGAAAACTTCTTGTTCTTCTCGGGGGAAGTGCTCGATTGCCCGATCGAGCATCTCGTTAAACTGCCCGATCCTTCTTCTTCTAGCCCGATCGATCTTCGTCTCCGGACTTTTCCAGGAGGTTTTTCCCGATCGGGCACATGTGCCGCCCGATCGTTCATCTCGTAAAATATCGATCAAAGCCTTGCACGATCGATCACTTTGTCTACAACTTCTGAAATCTTATGAAATGTATCATTTTGCTCCGATACGACCCGAACACCTAGAATCCTGAAATTCTACCAAATATGCAAGGAAAACACTCGGAATAATGCAGAATAACAGACATGAATGCCCGTTATTATGCATTAAAACCGAGTGATATCAATCACCACCTTCAACAATAGAAAGTTGTATACATTTTAGAAAGTGCCAAAAGACTTTTCCACCAAATAAATCTTTCAATGATTTTGTAAGACTGGTTGTAACCTTAATCCAGCAACATACAATTCTCGAATGCCAAGAGAAAGAGAGATTTGGTCCATGGAAGACTAGTAACACCAATAACAGAGCCACCGAGACAAAATTCCTCCAAATATTAGCTGGATAAAAGGAACTCACCAAGTTTGGCAAGATACGAAGACCATAACTAACAGCTAGGTTGAGATGAAGGTGAAATGAAAACTTCAATGGTGGTTGCATTTTGGGAATGGCAGAAGATGAGATTCATCGAATTCGAGATGCTCTATCCAAACCATGGTGCCACAGGGAGGAGCACGATGGCTCTTCCAGGACGGTTCGTGTGGATTTGGATCCTTTGGTGGTATGAGATTTAAAGTTGAAGCAGAAACAAAGATACCAAAAATGAGAGCATAAAAAGCAGCAAGAGACAGAGGAAAGAGACGGAAAGAGAAAGGCGGCGCGACGTCGGCGCCGGAGATCCCTAAGAAACTTATCTTAATTATTGTGTTTGGGAGGAGCGGCGCCTGCTTATTATATTTGCTTATATCCTCAAGTCTATGTTCAAGTGTTTTTTCTCTAGTTTTTTTTTACTTGCTCAATTGCTATGTTGGTCGTTGCCTTGTACTTCGACCTCTTTAAACTTAATTATATCCTCTTTTATTAGAGTTTGACAGGTCACAACAACTACGAAGCGAACAACATGATGTGTCGCTGTCGCTAGCGACTAGAAAAAGAACATGACCAATATTTGCTTATATCCTCAAGTCTATGTTTAAATGTGCTTTCTCTAATTTTTTTACTTGCTCAATTGCAATGTTGGTTGTTGCCTTGTACTTCGGCCTCTTTAAACTTAATTATATCCTACTTTATTAGAGTTTGAACTTTGTATGTTCTAGTAAAATCTTGTTTTGACAAAAAAAAAACTCATCTTGCTATGGACAATTCATCGTTTAGATATCCAACTCAATTAAAAAAAATAAAGATTTGAGAGATTAGTCTGAATCCCAGTTTGAGACTACCCTAACTAAAAAGTAAAAACAGAACATTAAAAAACAAAACTGGTAGATGTAAGGAAAGCATGAAATGGGTAACAAAAGAAATGGTGTTCTACATTGACTATTGAATACTAGTACTTGCTGTAAGCTTCGCTGTAATGAATTGCATCAAGTAAGACTTCGATGGTTTCTACTTTGATAATCATTGGTCCTTTAAATTGCTGTGTACAGAAGAGACAAACATTTGGACGTTGACCTGAAACTATTATTAACGTTGCAACTTGCAGATAATGTACTAATAATAATCCTTAATCTACATTCATGGTTTTCACTTATTTTTACATTGATTATACAAATATTCAATATAAGACTAAGGAAGGAAACTACCTAATGAAGATAGAAATGAATTAATTAGTGACAGAACATCATGAATCTCCACATGCCTAATCCTAATTGAATTATTAACACATACTTCCTTAAGAAGCATCAAAGAATTTGCGAGACACGTTAAAATGTAAATATTCACATTCCACTACTCATATAAAAGCTATCAACCACACACAAACACATCAAAACCAATTCTTTACTCGAAGAAAGAAACCTTTGATTTCTTTTAATGGATACTGTGCAGTCAATCAAAGGCTATGGTAAAGTAGATGAAGCGGAAAATCTAGCTTTGAAGAGAAAGACGCGGAATCGTTTTATTTTAATCGGCGTTTCCGTCGTGATTCTGATTGCGATTTTCATCGGTACTGCGATTGGCGTCGTTGTTCATAATCGGAAAAACGATTCCCCTGTTGCGGAACCGAATTCGATTCCTGAGTTGACTCCAGCTGCTTCACTCAGGACTGTGTGTAGTGTCACTCGGTATCCTGCTTCTTGTATTTCAAGCATCTCGAAGATTCCATCGTCTAACACGACGGATCCGGAGATTTTATTTAGGCTTTCTTTACAGGTTATTGTTAACGAGCTCGCTTCGATTTCCGATTTGCCTAAGAGGTTAGCGGAAGGGACGGAGGATGAGAGAATCAAATCGGCGCTCGGTGTTTGTGAAGATCTGTTTGACGACTCAATGGATCGGCTTAACGAGACTGTTTCCGCTATGGATGTTGGAGATGGGAAGAAGATCCTCAATTCCACGAAGATCGACGATCTCAAGACGTGGCTCAGCGCTGTTTTAACCGATCACGATACGTGTTTCGACGCGCTCGATGAACTTAGCCTGAATAAGACGGAGTACGCGAATTCAACGATCTCGCAGAATTTGAAATCAGCTATGAGAAATTCTACTGAGTTCACTAGCAATAGCTTAGCAATCGTCGCGAAGATCCTCACTAGCTTGAGCGATTTTGGGATCCCGATTCACAGGAGACGGCTACTCAATTCGAATTCGGCGAATTCGTTTCCAAATTGGGTGAGTCCTCGGATTCGTCGGCTACTTCAAGCGAAGAAAGTAACGCCTAACGTGACAGTGGCGGCGGATGGCACCGGTGATGTGAATACGGTTAACGAGGCGGTGGCAAAGGTCCCGAAGAAGGGGAAAACGATGTTCGTTATATACGTGAAATCTGGTGTGTATGTAGAGAATGTGGTTATGGATAAGAGCAAATGGAATGTTATGATATACGGCGACGGCAAGGCCAAAACCATTATTTCCGGTAGCAAAAACTTCGTCGACGGAACTCCCACTTACGGAACGGCGACGTTTGGTAACTCTCTTTTCTTCTTCTTTACTTATATGCGTTTTTTTTAATTTATCAAATATAAATTATATTTTTTGCCACCATAACTTATTTTAATGTGAAATATAATGATATTTAATTAACGATTTTAATTTTATTCTTCATGTAGCAATTCAAGGGAAAGGCTTCATTATGAAGGACATCGGAATCATTAACACTGCCGGAGCAGAGAAGCACCAGGCGGTGGCGTTCCGATCAGGATCTGATCTCTCCGTCTACTATCAGTGCTCTTTTGATGGTTATCAAGACACTCTCTATCCTCACTCCAATCGTCAATTCTACCGGGATTGCGACGTGACCGGAACAGTTGATTTTATATTCGGAAACGCCGCCGTTGTCTTCCAAGGCTGCACTATCCAGCCGCGTGAGCCTCTTCCGAGACAGTTCAACACAATAACCGCTCAGGGTAAAAAGGATCCGAATCAAAACTCCGGAATCTCGATTCAGCGATGCACGATCTCCACCAACGGAAACGTAACTGCTCCGACGTATCTTGGCCGTCCGTGGAAGGAGTACTCAACGACTGTGATTATGCAAACGGCGATTGGGCCAATTGTGAAGGCCGTCGGGTGGTTGTCGTGGGTTTCGGGGGTTGACCCGCCTTCGAGTATACTCTACGGAGAGTATAAGAATACGGGTCCTGGATCAGATGTGACCCAAAGAGTTAAATGGGCCGGGTACAAGCCCGTTATGTCTGATGCAGAAGCAGGGAGATTTTCAGTTGCAACATTTATCCGAGGAAACGATTGGTTACCAGTGACTGGAGTGCCGCATCAGCTAACTTAGTTACGTATTATCTCATTTAAAGAACTTTTTTTAAAGTCTGTTTTAGCTAAAATTCTTATGCTTTTTTATAGTTTCTTTTTTTTTTTCAACGTCAATGAAATATATAGCATTTTTTATTCAACATACGAGACATGATTTGTACCTCTAAATTCACCTAAGTCATTTGTTAATTGATTTATGTTTCATTCCGTTGTAATAAACTGGAACTATATAAATTCACTTAAGACTTGAGTGATAGAATATAGAGAAGATTATGGTCTCTAATCATCTAATCACATTTAATTAAAAAATATTTAGATGAGTATTTAGTATATGAATATGCTTTTAAAGGCTCCTCAACTATATGATTTTAGAAGAAAAGTGTTTTTCAAAAACATCAATGTTTAAAATATTATAGAATTAATTTATCTGAACCACAACAGACTGGCTCAATATCTCAAACTTCATAAATATGAGAAAATCTAGTCATAACAAGTGGCCAAATTCGATCTCTAGTCTAATAACAAGGCAATAGAGATAACACAATCATTAGACTATTTGATCTTTGTTTATAAATATATAGATATACATTAATTTTAATATTACTATTTACTATTTACTGTTAATTTATTTTTCTATTTTAAAAATTTTAAGGTAATAATTTAAATATAACAAAACCTATGTTACAAAATTACATCAAATTATATAATTTATTTTAATATAAATATTTTTTAAGTTAAATGTCATTTTCCATATAATCAATTTCTGCTCTAATAGCATACAACTTTAGCATTTAGCAGCACTCTCTTTATGCTCCAACATTTTTTTATTTACTATGAACATTTCTGGTGGAGCCCTCAGTCGTTGGTGTTTGTTATATTTTTTTCTTCCAAATATATAGTTTTCATATTAGCACATTATTTGTAAGTTATATAACTTACATTATACCAATCATTTAGCATTGTAATAATATGTATTTGTAGTAGAAACTATTTTGCATTTTTAGTTTTGTAATGAGTTTGAAGGTTTTTTTAGCTCTTATCTAACTTAAAGTGGATGTAATATGATGGTATATAAATCGAAACTGAATTTTGATAATTGGTTGCATTCTAGATTCAAAATCGAACTAAAACTTACATTTTTCTTGTTGGATTACTTGACTTTTGATAGTTCATATGATGATATGAAACAAGCCACACTATTTTAATATTGTTTAGACAAAAGTTGGTCAACGAAATTTGATAAAACTCATCATTGGACCCAAAAGCATACACATAATAGCACCAAAGAACACATATCTTAGTAAGATTCATCATTGTACGAATATTATGCGGTTAAGCCCACTCCATAATTGATTAGGTGCACTGATGACCAATCCAATAACTACATAAAAAGAAAATTGGCCACTAATAAGAACATGTAGTTTCTTCACTCTTAGCCAATAAAGTTAGCCATTAATTCCCTTGATCGTCATTAGTAAGCTGGATTATAACAAGATTTTTGATTTGGACTTGTGGCTGAAAAGAGGTACACCATTCAAATGATGTCAGAAATTTCAATTCTGCAAATGGATCACATATTATACCTTGAAAAAATCATACAGTTGAGTTAAGAAAAGACGAAATTTGAGTCTTCATAGACGACTGATGACAGCTTCAACCTCCTGTGGAGTGTAGAGGTGATAAGCAGGTGCTACTTTGGCAATGTCTACATTGTTCGGAGTCACCTAAACCGAAATGCAGAGAGTTTCAAATGAAGCTAATAAACCGGAATGAAGATTCAATGGTAATTCATATAAGTACCTTTTCTTCCATGACTTGCTTTAAGATGGACACAGCAACTGTTTCAGCTTCTTGAAGAGTCAAATCCTGCAAAAGTTGCAAAACTTAAGTTCAAGGAGGAAAAAAGCAAAACCCAAAATAGATTCTTTGATATACTAGTGGGAACATGAAACGATCAGGCTACCTTGTTGAATTGTTCTTGCAGAGAACTATCAGCTCCTTCTGAGCCTGACCCTATAGCCTTTGCATTGCATTGCCAGAATGTGCCTGATGGATCTGTGTAGTATCTGTAGAAGATTGACTCGCATAATATTGTTGTATACCAATTTGAGATCAATATATTAAAAGCTGGTGGAAAACGATATAAGCTAAGACTAAGAGTGAATAACAACTTACAGGCTCGGTCCATTTTCATCATGCCCAGCAATAAGAAGAGATACTCCAAAAGGCCGAGACTGCATAGAGTCATGAGACCGAGATTAAGTATATTCACATAAAAAAGGACATGGTAAGGAACCTGAGATTATGCTAAAACAACTTGAAAAGAGTTTGGATTGTTAGAATATCATTTCATTACTAAAACTTATTTCCCCAATCTAAGGGTTTATCTCTGGTAAACAGGTATGTATTCCAAGCAGAAAGAAGTGAAATCCGCTGAACAATTCCTATGCTATAAGAGTATGGACTATGGAATGATTACAAACCATTGACTCTTCCTCTCCTTCACCAAACCGTAAAGCCAGATCACACAAAGCTTGTGTTGTGGATTCTACAGTCATTGGCTCACCATAAGAGAACCTGTGATTCTGTGCCAATGAAAGAAGCATTTGGTAACAGAGAGGGGTTTTTGATGTAAGAAAGAAACAGAAATTGAGATCTCACTTGAGTCTCCACTCTAGCATGCTCAACAAGTGTGCGTGCATCAGCAATCAGACCACTCATAGCACAACCTATATGATCATCAATTTCCATTATCTTCTCCACGCTGCTCGGCTCCTGAATAAGAAAAGAGACTGAGAAAGCAGTGACTATCTTACAGATGAACAAAAATTGAGTTTACTTTGTCACTACTGCTTTTCAATCTATCACTTATATCAAATCAAAGGTAAACTTGTCGAATACGAGCTCAGCAAATTATAAATGCAAACACATTCCCTACATTACTTCCTAAATACTTATAATGTAAACTAAACTGAATCAAAATCAACCAGTATTAACTAAAAACAGCAGAATCACAAACTTTACCAACAAAGGCGATGTGATACGCTTCTCGACTGCAAGAACAACTCCTTCTTTTGTCTTCACACCAATTGCAGTAGAACCAAGCTGCAACCATTACAAGCTCATCAAAAGAAAACCTCGAAGAATCAATTAATCAACAAGTGCATACTAACACCATAAGGAAGTAACTCAGAAACCGAATTCGTGCGCAATCCAATGCTAATTTATAGGGAAGCGGCGAGTAATGGAGTTATTACCTTGATAGCTTCAATGGCATACTCAACTTGAAATAGACGGCCTTCGGGAGAAAATGTATTGACTCCTCTGTCATACTCAGTCCTACAGCATAAGCACCATAGTCGTCGTTGGATTTAGAAACGGTGATGCAAGATTACGTCGAAAACAAAGTAAGAAATGCTTGAGTTTTTACCTAGTGAGGAACATCTTCTTCCCGATTTCGATCAAAAGACGATCGAAGGAAACTATAATCACTATTAACTTATTAGCTTCTGAGTAACAAGTTAGACTTTAGATCAACACTTGGGCCTTTATTGGGCTTATATATATAATGGGCCTTTAACCTAAGTATGTTCGGTTGCTCCTGCATATTTTTGTATTAAAGTATGGTAGATGTTTATGGCTATTTTTTTTTTTTTTTCTGTGTTTTTGTTTTATAAAAACTAAAACTATTTAAATTTTTGGACAGAAAAAAAGAACTAATTAAATTTATTGAAAATATAGTTTTATCTCGGTTTGATTTTAGTTTTTAATTTTGGTTTTCACCCGATTTTTCTTTTAACACAAATAGTAATTTATTTGACAAAAAAAAATATTTTCACATATACATTTTTTGTCACTCACATATACATATGAAAATAAAAAACTATCTATATATTTTTAAATTTTTTTGGTTTCAATTTTTTCCATGATAAAAAATAGTTTCATCCGATTTTTCGGATTTTTTTATTTCTTAAATAATCACACCTAATTTTTAAAAAGAAATTACCGTTCGTTTCTTACTTTTTCAATTTAATCCGGTCTGAAATTTTTATTATAATTTATTTATTCACCTTTAAATAGTTTATTTGCTCACCCCTAAATAAAAGCATATATTTACACTCGTATCCTTCGTCATAGAATAATAGGTGATTAAGAAGATAATATTAATAATATGGTATCAAATTTTATATATTTTTTGCTTATATAAAATTTGGAAATCGTACGGTTTTTGATAAGTTAGGCCACCACTAACCTATGATATAAGTGGACGATAATCAATAATAATTAAAAATAATCAAAGAAATTTCAGTGACGTATTTAACCCTCTCAACCTCCTGAAACAGAGACCACAAATACTTAATTATAGGAGAATTATACACTAAGTACCGAATAATCAATTAGCATTAATATTATCTTCTAATACTATATTACTACTAGTTTTGTTTTGAGCGTCAAAAACAAAAATGATTGTGAAAGTTTNTTTTTTTTTTTTTTTTTTTTGTTAAAGCGATTGTGGAAGTTTGCTCCAACATTGTGTGATTCCACCATTTAGACTTTTTTGGTTTGAAATATGTCCAAAGTTGTTGATGACTCAGAAACTAGTAAATAGTTGTTACTAATCATTTTCATAAATGATTTAAAAAAATATGCTATAAATCAATGTGGAAAAAATATTAGTAAAGAAATAACCGTTTATATGTTTGAGCTTTTGAGCAAATAATAATATTATATTATTCTCGAAAATACCACAAAAAAATCGGATACGTTCCAAAAATATCACACGCTCCCAAATTATTCCAAAATTATCACAAAATACTAATGTTATAAAAATACCATAAATTTTTAAAAATTGTAAAACTCCAAATTTAACCCTTAAACTTTTTGGGAGTACAATCTTCCTATTGCTGGCAATCACTTTGTTTTGGTAAAGAATTACTTAAGAAAGGTTTACGAGCAAATATTGGGGATGGTAGATCAATCAAAATGGGTTTTGAACCATGGTTACCTACGACTCCTCCAAAACCAGCGATAACAAACTCTCCAGAGTCTAGAGAATTGCCATTTGGCATATTTAATTGACCCACGAACGAAATCTTGGATTGAAAAGGTGTTAAGGACTAACATACATGCATGTGATCAACAACTTATTCGGAAATTATACATACCACATGTAGAAAGTCCGAATAGTTATCTTTGGCATTACACCCCACATGGGTCATTCACGGTCCGATCAGCTTATCGACTTGCTCTGACTGGGGAGGTTATAGACGACACCATGCTCCCTCCATTAGCCACAAATTCAGCTCTCGCAACAACTATCTGGAAAATACCAATAATTCTAAAACTCAAACATTTTCATAGCGGTTATGTTCAAATATATTATCATCGTCCTACAAACTGACTAAAAAACACATGATGTCTCAATCCTTATGTCCAAGATGTTGTCAAAGCGAAGAAACAAATGACCATCTCTTTTCAAAATGTCTTTATGTATACAGTGTTTGGCGTTTTGCTGGGAAAAATGTTATCTCTATTTTCGATGTTTAGGCTTCCTTTACGGATAAATTCAAAAACCTCATTAACCTATCTGATGATTGTATTTTGGATTGAGGAACACGATTGCTGTCTTTCTAGCCTTTATGACATATATAGAAATCGAGGAACAACTTGGTTTATTCCAACAAAAATATGAGTATATATGAGCTTCACTCACGAGCCTTTCGTAATATCCATGAATGGATTAAAGTCCATACTACTAAGCTTCAACGTCACTCATCTGATGGAAATACTACAAGGGGCATATACCGGTGGACACCGCCATTACACTCTTGGGTGAAATGCAATTTTGATGCGTCACATCTTTTTGGCAATAATGGCTCGGGTTGAGGATGGATTTTACGGAATGATCATGGCCGATTTCTACATTGTGGTCAACATCGAGTTGTTGGTCGTCTGACAATGAGAGATGCTGAATTATCTACGCTTATTTGGATTTTGCAATGTTCTTACCAGCTAGGCTATCGGAACGTTGTGTTTGAAGGCGACAACCAAGTTATACTCGGTTTGTTGACATCAAATAGTGGACATCTTCGGCTCGGACATTATCTTCGCACCATTCACATTTTGAAGCTGCTTTTTAACAACATACTTTTTCGGTTTACCAGACGGGAAGCAAACGTTTGTGCAAATTACTTAGCTACACAAGCAATTCGTACTAATAAGGAATGTGTAATCCGACATTCATGTCTTTTTTCTTTACGTTTGTTTGTAAACAATGATATTTTAGAAGTAACGATATGTTTGCCGTAAAAGAAAAAAAAATCATAAATCCTAAAAACCAAACTCCACTTTCTTTAAAACTAAACTTTAAATTTTATTTACTTAACTCAAACTCATAATTTTAAATTAAAATCTCTTAAAACTCAGTTATAAATTTGGGTATTTGGGAAACAAAATATTTTACTAATATTTGTAGAAGAATTGAGATGATGCTGTATTTTTGGCATATGAACATTTTTGGTGTTTAATTTTTTTTATATATGTTGGAATTCTATAAAGACGAATATTAAAAAAATTATAAAGAAAAAAATATAAAGCCAGCAAGATATACTACTCTAGAAAACACCATATTTGACGTGGGAAAGAGAAGACCTTTTCGGAGCAAAGGTACGAAGATGTCTCCATGTTTAGCCAACATTTAATCTCTCGTCTATTCATATTCAATTATTCATTAAATATATACCAATTATTGGCGTTTTAAAATAAATTAAGAATTTACTTGTCAACAGATAAACTGACACGTGTCACTGTTTGATTAAGCAAGGAATTAATTCGTCACGGGCGGCATATAATTAACAAGTAGCGTCTGACTGTTAATTAACATGGTTCATCATAAATTTCTATCTTTATTGATTTGATAAATAAACTTTTTTTGTTTGATAAATGATTTGATGAATGTATTTTCTTTCTGTAAATGTTGATAAATATTAGTTGTGAATCTATAAACCAAGTAGATTAAAATACATAGGAATAGGAAAAGAGTAAATTTGATTTTTGCGCAATTTTAGTCTATTTGTCTATCTTCAAATTCATTGTTCTAGAACGATGATATACTACTTGTAACTAGGAAATTGAAATTTATAGCTAGCTAACTCCGAAAATTCGGTCGCAAAAACATGTAAATGAATAAGTTGAACAACTATATGTGTAAGTTTTAATGAATCAGTGATAAATAGCAAACATGATATATATATATATAAAGTATTTGCATGAGGCCAGTTTTGAAATTTATAAAATTTGTAAATGTCGTAATCTACAATGAAAAATAGGTCAAAGTTGTATAATTTTTTTTTTTAAATAGGCTGTTTTCGTAACCAAAAAATTTAAACTAAATAGGACTGCAAACTCATATTTGCTCTGCTTGTGTTTAAAACTAGCTTTGTGCCATGACCCTAATTAGATTATATAATTTCATGTGAAAAAGAGATAAACCCTGATGCATTCTTCGTAATCCGATATGGTCTGATATGGTCTGTTGATCCATACTAAAGTAGAAGGACAAGATCCAAACCGCTCGTATGGGCTTCCTATTTCCATAATCCATTTAGATAACACATAAAATATGTGTTTATGATATCTTTTCAAATATCTACGAGTCTGTGAAGATTTTATAGATGTTGTGTTTTCGCTTTTGATTGAAGTTCATAGCGAACCGCTCATCGCTTTCTTCAGTATATGTTTTTCCTCAATAAATACACATGTTAATTTCAATTTGATTATTTGATATATATTGCATAATTTTTTTCTATTTTTAGAAAATATTTTGCATAAAAATATGAAGAATTTTGGAAAAATACCTCTAACTTAACCTATTTTTTTCTATTTTTTAAAAATATGAAAAACTTTAGAAAAATACCTCTAACTTAACTTAAATTTTTAAAAGTAAACTATTTCTATTTTTCTTTGAAAAATAATTTTTTTCCTAACCATAACTATTAAACTAGTCTCTTAATATTTATTTTATACAGCATGATATTAATTAGCAATCAATCCAAATTATTACCATTAAATTATAAAACTGAAAATATTTGACCCGGAAATTTTAAAAAAGGAAAACGCAAAGTCAGGGTTCTTGCGACTCTGAATTGCAACCGAGAACAAAGTCTATGATTTTTCTTTGCTTTCGCCGATGGCAGAGGAAGGTAGAGAAACAAATTTGCTGGCTTTATTTTACTTGATGGATTGGGAGTAAGTTTATTTGGTTCAGATTTGTCTCGGTGATCTTGTTGCATTGGCTTGGCTATGATCATGCTCCAACAAATGAGAGAAACCTTGATTAGTGTTTTCAGATATTAAAAATCGAAATTAAGATTTTGTTCATTTTAAAATCGGGTTTGGTTCATTTTAAAATCGAAATTGAGTTTAGATTTGGTTATGTTTCGGTACAATTAACCTAACAAACGCAATTTGTAATCGCGATTTTCATATTCTAATCGTTATTTAGTATAATTAATCGCATATGTGAGATTATAAGGAAATCGAAAAGTTCAGGAGGTCGGGTGAAAAAAGTGTAATTTCGGATAGTAGAGTAAAGAGCAAATAAGTTGGGAGAAAAATAGTTTGGATGTATAAAGTGTGGAGTGTCAGGTGATATCAACCCTAATTGTTTTTGTAAATTTGCTTCCTATCTATTCATTTAATGCGTCTTAGGTTTTTAGTGCTAGTAAAAAATTATATAAATATCACATTCTATTATTTACAGTGTAGTCAAATTTTATTTTGAAAAATCCATAATTTTTAACAATACGCACATATGCGATTTTTTTATCATTATGATCATAAATTTACTTTAATCATTTTAGTTTTTTTGTTCACCAATTCTAATACACTATTTTTCTTACGTAGTATTTTTTTATCATTTAGTTACATATTCTATAATTACAAAAATTTGAACATATTTTAGCAGAATATATAGTAAAAGATTGAGTGAAAATTGGGTAATAGGGTACTTAAATTTTTTATAATTTGTTAAAAGGGTACTTTATAAAAGACTTTGTATTTATGTACTTTTTTGTTTTGTGAATGATGAATGTGAATTGTTTTGTGAATGATGAATTGTCTGTGTGAACGATGAATGATTCATGTGAACGGTGAATTGCATGTGTGAACGATGAATGATGGTTCATGTGAATGAACAAAAATACCTATTTTCAAATAAAAAACAATAGTACCTATTTTCCAAATTAAAAAACAAATGTACTTATTTTCCAAATTAAAGAACAAATATACAAAATTTTGATGAGAAATTTTAACTATTTGTTGTTGTGCACTATAATTTTTTAAAAAAATTTATAAGGTTTCAGAAACTCTTATAAACCTTCGACATATGCAACTTTTTCATGGGGAGTTTTGATAATTAACACTACAAGAAACTGAACATATTGAGACAAATTCTTTCGTCACAATAATAACTTTTTTTGTCACAATAAAAATTTTCTTACGAAATTATTATGATTTTTGAACAGTCACAATACGTGTGTCACAAATTTTTTTCCGTCACTAAAACGTCACACAATTTGTGACGAATTATTTAGTAACTATTTTGTCCTAAAATATTATGGTTCATAATAGTAACAAATTTGTATCACATAGAGACTAAAATAATCGTCTCATAATCGTCATTTGTAGTGACTATAATAACATTTCAAATATGTCACTTGTGGTGGCAAAAGTATAGTATCAAAATAGTCACTACTAATGACTAAAAGATCAATGGTTGTTCGTCACAATTACTAACAAAAATGATAGTCTTAATTTGTTGTACTTTGTGACTATCATATAGTCTTAAGTTTGTCACTCATCATAACAAAAATAATATATCAAATCATAACAATTTGTGACTATCACATACACATAAATAATGCATCAAATTGTTATACTTTTTTTTACTATCATAAAGTCTTAAATTTTTCGTCCATTATAACAAAGATAATGTATCTAATCGTAACTATTTATGCCACAAAATTTCAAGCATTTATCACAACTACTAACTAATATTTTGTGACCATAAAAATATTGTTAATATAATTGAATAATTTATTTTTATTTAATTTAATCCTTTTGGATAAAAATAATATATTAATATAATTTTTTAAAGAGAACATAATATTATCAAATCAATAACATTAAAATAAAATATGAAACGTCTGAAAAAACCTAACAAGTAGAATAATCAAACTTAAATCAAACTTTGAAACAAATTAACCAAAACAAAACCAAACTTTGAAACGTAAACAAACAAATTAAACTTATTGAATATTTGTGGAGAAGCAAAAATTTTCAATAACTTCAAGACGTTTTTTGAGAAGAAAATTTTCTTCTTGGTTTTTTTTCAGTTCGGTGTCCATTTCTCCAATCCGGCGAGTTAGTATGTCCACTTCATTTGAGGTTGGTAAGTTTGATGGAGCATCTGGAGATAAAAAAAACTTCACTTTGAATTGATCCAAGTCTAAACACACGGCCTTATTTTGACATTCCAACAACCTACATAAAAATCAGTAACTTAGAACTATATATATACTCACAACATCAAAGACAAAAAAACAAGTGAAAACACAAAATAACCAATCAACCACTATAAAGCCTAAAAGAGGCACGTGAAACACTACACAATTCATCAACAATTACACAATTCATCAACACAAGAAAACAAAGCCTAAGTTATGTCCAAAGACACAATAAACAAGTGATTATACTAACTTTGTGAATAATTTGTATAATACTAAATAATACCTTTCTGTAGATTTCATTTTTCTCCTTTTTGGTAAGCTTATCTCCTGTCAGNTCATACTTTTCAGCAATTAATCTTGCTCTTTCATCTATGTATGTTCCATCCGGTTTTAGGTGTGTTTTTTTCATCACAGCAATAAAAGAAGAATCCTCGTTATTTGCTTCCTACAAATAATACATTACAATATAGTTAATCAAAAGTTAAAAATAAAACATAATCAATATGTAAAGTAAAGAAAAAATTTCATTTACCAATACATGTTGAACTTTGGCATAAGAACGAGAACCTGATCTGTGACAATGTGGACCCAAACCGTCGCGATCAAAAAATCGCGCAAAACGAGCTTTCTTACTTTTCTCTATGGCTTTCGGTGTTTTCCAATAGTCGGTCATTATCTTCCAGATTTGGGAAAGAATCCAATCAGGTTTTTCATTGTTAGACTTTGCAAGACTAACCATTCCCCTGAGACGACTTGCAGCAAGTTTTTCAAAATTGATTTTAACCAAGTTATCAATTGAGACATCCCACTCAAACTTAGTCTGCAATAAAAGTCTAAAAATATAAATATTTGAGATAGAAAATTACTAATAGTAAGCCTAGTAAATCCTAAATTGTTTATCTGTAAATACTTTTTCAAGAGACAGAAGATGAAGCTCAAGAAATATGGGTTACTAGGCTAAGAAAAGTATTTAAGAAATATGGATTTACTAGTAACCCTCAAATTAATAGTAAGCCTGAAGTTCAAGAAATACGGGTTACTAGGCTAAGAAAAGTATTTAATAAAAGTATTTAGTATTTAACAATTACTAATAATAAGCCTAGTAAAACCATCATTTACAGATAAACTAGTATTTACAGATAAACAATTTAGGATTTACAGAAGATGAAGTTCAAGAAATATGGATTTACTAGTAACTCTCAAATTGCAGTAACATATGACACTAACGTTTTTCATTGATCTAACAATAAAATAAAATATAAATGCATTTTGTAAAACATAGAATCACACCTTAAATGTTGAGAACCATGCTCGTTTGTAATGAGGTGGTACTTTTCTCCAGCTATACCATGGTCCTTTAAAACAACTTTCAATGATCTTACGAACACAAGTTGATACTTCAGTGTTGTTTTTGAACCTGTTACATATGGAATAAAACCACATATATTTTGATTTTAACATTGTATATTGTTTGTTCAGCGAAAAATTGATATCATTTAGCTCCATTCCTTTTAGACGGGTGGAGCACTCAAAAATCACGTGCAATGGGAAAAAATTCTTCCCTATCTTCATTTTGTTCAAGGTAGTCAGCTCTTTGAGAACCATCATTTTGGGAAAGTTGTCCTCTAACGTACAAGTTTTCTGTGATTGGTGGAGGCATCTACAAATATGAGAGAGAGAAAAAAAGGATTAAAAATAAACACTAGAAAAAAACAGATCAAACATAAAGCGTTAAAAGGATCATAGAAAATAAATCTTACACAAGATGATTTGTACACAGTAAGAAAACTAGCAAATTAATAAAGAAATAAATTTACTTTTCTAACTCAAATGAAAAACAAGACAAATAAACATAAGATAAACAAAAAGTTGTTTCTATCATGAAGAAATAAGTGATTAGAATAGAGAGGCAAACTTCAAAGAACGATAGATTTTGTTTCTAACCTTAAGAAAGATAAGAAAAGCTAATTTATGCAATTTGAGGATTAAAGAGGCGACTATTATAATCTTTATATAGATGGTGTGAGATTTAGGGTATTAAAAAAATAAGAGGGAAATACTAAAATTTATCCAATTTTTAATTAAACTCCAGCGGGAATTTCATTATTTTTCCAAACATAATTAAGTTTCTATTAAGTTATTTAAAAAAAAATCGATTTGATAAAACCACATGTGATATATAAAAAAAATAAATAATCAGCTAAATATACCTAGATTTGGCCGCAACGCTTATGATCTTTATTTTCGTTTCCCTTATTTCTTGCTGCTTCAAGTCCTAGGTTTATTTTAACACAGAAAAGGACTCTTCATCAACAACCAAATTAAGAAACATATAGCATCAACGAAAATAATGATTGAAGAAAAACAAGCATATTAGGCAATTGTTGATGAAGAGTCACTTTGAACGATACCAAGTCAAATATAATGCTCATATACATAAATTCAAAATGAAAACATAACCATGGCAATAGAAATTCAAGTACCAGCATC
This sequence comes from Iberis pinnata, assembly GCA_900406425.1. NCBI lineage: Eukaryota > Viridiplantae > Streptophyta > Magnoliopsida > Brassicales > Brassicaceae > Iberis > Iberis pinnata. The sequence continues at coordinate 1,879 of OVBE01006956.1, read as the reverse complement.
TGCACTTGCAAAGGTCAAGTGTTCCAACTCATATTTCATATCATAGTAAAAATCACATGACTGTATTATCCTCTCCTTGTTCCCTGAAAAGATCTCTTACAAAACAAAAAGTGTAAAGGAATTTAGATGCATAGATTCTTAAAAAAGCCATTGAGTTCATAGTAATTTCTACCTTTGGTGGAACTTTAACAATATTGACTTTAGAGAAGATGCAACTAAGAAGATTATCATCCTCAACATTCGAAAGAAACACCTTTTCTTTTGCACATGCTCTACAAGATCTTCAATTACCTAAAATCACAAAAGAACACAAAGCCAGAGCAATCAATAAGCAAGAGCAAAAGAAGATGACAAGTCTAGTCAACTCAAATGCAGTAACATTTTACAGTATCTTCTGCTCTGTAAAATCATTGAGCTCTAAAGTAAGGTTCTCCATCATAGTTGAAGAATTGAGAACAAATCAATTCAGAACAATTACATACTGAATTAAACAATGAAAAATATTTTTCTGTAGTTATCTTACCACAAGGACAATCTAAACTTAATTCAATATTCTTTCAACGGTTATTCACAAACCTTTTATCATATTTGGATCAAACCTACAATCAAACCATCAAGTGTATTATTGAATCTATACAAAGAACAAACATTAATAGAACTTCCGATCAATACCATTGAGCTTCCATCAATTGATCATAAATTTGCGTAATATTCAAACTCACAATTATCAGTAATCTTTGTTGATCTTATTTTTTCTAATTTTTATTTAAGTGTTTATACCTGGCGTAGTTTCCTTCTTTATCAACCAATCTGATAATCTTTGATATGTAATTAGGCTTTCCCTTTTCTCTTCCTCCTTTACCCTTCCCTTCTCTTAGATTTCTCTCCCTCTCTCATCGTCTCAAGCTTCACATCTCGTCTTCTCACTGCGGCAAACTTCTTCCCTTCTCCTTCTTCTACACCGAAAGCTTCTCATTATTAGTAAAAATGCTCGAACTTAATCGAGACTAGATTCCATACCAATCTTCAAATGGATTCGTCTATAGCTGCTTCACCTCGATGACAATCTCATCGTCACAATCATTTGTCTACTCATATGCTAAGAAATCAACATTATTATTGCTTATTGTAAGAACATCTGATCTATTATTAATTATTTTATTATTACTTATCGTAAGAAAGTAAGAAGAGGAGTGAAACAAAGGTTAGCTAAAGAGAGAAGAGACGAAGGTGAAGGTAAAGGTAAATGTAATGTTAAGAATAAAAAAATAAATTGAAATTTGACCAAAAAAATGATATTAATGAGTCGGTGAAGTTGAAATCGAAGGTTTTCTATTAAAAAACAAATAAATTCTTCTAAGAAAAAATAAAATAAAAGTCTCTTCTTCGACATATTACTCTGATTCTTCTTCATTTGATTCTATTTCAAAATTTTTGTGTTCCGCATCTGAATCTAATTCCGTTAATTCTTCTATATCATCAATTTCTTCTGTTTGGACTTGTAAATTTGTTAGTGTTTCAACTTCTAGCGTATCAACAATACGAACTTGACAATCATTTTCGTATTGCATTGCTTAAAATCTACTTGCTGATTAGACAATATTCTTCCTCTCGGTCGTATAACAATTGCTGATTTCCATTGTTGATCTTTTTTTTTAGACATCCGTGGATATGGTATATAACACACTTGATATGCTTGTGAAGCTAAAATAAAAGGATCATATTTTTCATATCTTGTTGCAGGATTAATATCGATAATTCCTGACTTGTTGATTTGTATGCCCTTTCCAATGGTAGCATCATACCAGTCACATTTGAAAATCACAACTTTAAGATTAATTGTTCCAGGATAGTCTAACTCTAAAATCTCTCTTAATAC
>OVBE01006955.1:0-19097 GCA_900406425.1 Iberis pinnata | reverse complement strand
AACTAAAAAGTGATAAGAAATGATATGTACAAATCATGAAATTCAAGTGTTATCAATTATGCTCGTGTATTTTCATGGTAACATAATTAATATCTTAAAATATCTCCCACCTGAAAGCAAAAATGAAACAGAAAAAGGTTGAAGATAAAAACTTGTTTATTGATTCATTTCATTCTCAACACCTTACAAAAGACTCGAATGCATCCTTATATATTGAATAATTCTTTGATTACAAGTTTGCCCTAGATACATTAGTCTAAATCTGATTGGCTCTCACTTAATGCCAAAAACCTATTCCTTAGCAAAACCTCACAGCTGGTTTTTGCTTTTCTGTTTGAATCTTTTACAGTATTGCTAACTTCTTTTGTCTTCTTGCAGGTTGGAGAAGAAGAGCTCTGCTTTTGCAAAGGATCGTTACTTGTTGCAGGTTTAATTGAGTCGCTTGGGCCTGAGAGAGAATATGAAGTGGGCTTCACATTACGCAGGCCCGTTTGGCTTAAAAGAGATGTCTCTCTTTCAACTAGTGTCTTTGATGTTGTTCTTACACCCCCCTTCAAACTTGGCGTCGGAGAATCGGCAAAGTTATCCACGCCTAGTTTGAACCTGAGTGAGATGAAGGGAGAAAATGGTAATGATTTGGTGAAGATATCGACTAGCTGATGTTGATTTTAGATATGGTGAACTATTAGAGAACCCAAAGCAACTCTTTCCCGGACATAATGAAAATCGGTATCAAAGTGTTTGCTTCGGGAATGAAGAGCTGGATTTGCAGTTAAATAGACATAATTGGTTATCACAATACAATTCAGGTACTTTCTCATGTGGTATTCCCAATTCTTTCATCATATAGTTTAACCATGTGATTTCAGAAGCTGTTTCTGATAAAGTCCTGTACTCTGCTTCTGTAGAGCTTTTGGATACTGTTGAGTGTTTCCCTGAAGACCACGAGATGATGTTGTTTCCTAAAAAGGTACAATAACCCCTAGTAGATCTTCTTGTTTGTTTACAACCTGCCCAATCCGAGTCACTATAGGCACGTAGAGTGAAATCAGTTTCCTTGTTGAAGTTGATTCCCATCTTATAAGTGCCTTTTAGATAATGTAGGATCCTCTTAAGTAGTTTGAAATCTGCAAGAGTAGGTCGATGCATCTTCTGGCATACAAAATTAACCTAGAATTGTATGTCTGGTCTAGTGAGTGTCAGGTACTGCAGTTTACCAGAAAGACATATGAAGTATGTTGGATTGGAGAACAGAGCAGAAGTATCAGGAACTTTGTGCAGTTGCAGAGGGAGGGGGGTATCCAATGGGGCACAGTCTTGCATTCCAGCTAAAGCAAGTAAGTCTTCTACATACTTATGCTGTGATAGGAATAGCCCTTTATCATGAAACTTAGCTTGTATCCCTAAGAAGTAATGTAGTTGTCCCAAATCTTTGATCTTGAATTGTGCACTCATTGAATCCGATAACTGTGATAGTAGAGTTTGATTGTTGCCAGTTAAAACCATGTCATCTACATATAGTAATAGCATCATTACATTTGAATCCTTCATGTAGATGAACAGTGAAGGATCTCTCTTGCTACACGTGAATCCAAACTCTAGGAGGTATGTTCTAAACCTGTCAAACCAGGCTCTGGGTGACTGTTTTGAGCCATATAGAGATTTGTGTAACTTACACACATGATTTGGTTTAGATTTGTCTGTGAATCCAGTAGGTTGCTTCATGTAGAGCTGTTCATTAAAGTTGCCATGTAGAAAGGCATTTTTAACATCTAACTGTTTAACACTCCAATTCGTAACAGTAGCAGTGTGTAGAAAAGTCTTACAGTGGCTGTCCTTACCACTGGACTGAAAGTTTCAAGGTAATCTATACCTTCTTTCTGGTGAAAACCCTTGGCTACTAACGTAGCTTTTAGTTTGTCTAGGCTGCCATCTGCTTTGAGTTTAGTTCTAAATACCCATTTGCAGCCTAGAACATGCATATCAGGACTATATGGAACCAGGGACCAAGTGTTTGTCTCCTGGCAGTTTGACAGTTCTTCCTTCATGGCAGTTGTCCATCTTGGATCCTTAAGTGCTGATGTGACAGTCTTAGGTTCAGGATAGGAGACTTTCTGTGTAAGCAAGACATACTTTGGATTGGGTTTCTGGATTCCTTGTTTCAGTCTAGTGACCATAGGATGTTGGTTGGTTTGAGAAGAAGCTTCTGTTGGTTGAGTAGTAGTTGAGTCTGGATTTGAGGTGACTATCCTTGGTGAAGATAGAGGAGTGTTATTGCCAATAGGAACATGGTCAAGGCCTGCCGTACGCACAGTACACTCTCCATAATCACAAGTAGTCTGCTCAATAGGTGTAATAGTACTACAGGCTTCAGATGATTCAGGTTGAGTGACCAGAGGTGGTGATGATTCTGGGAGAAATGCCTGTTGATGGAGACATTGATTAATTGGGTTTTAGTTTGGTGGAGGAGTTTGATCAAAGGATTCAGTTTGAGTCTGTGGAACTTGGAAACTAGCATGCCAAGCATTAAGCAGAGTATTTCTTTGTGCAGGTGCCAATGTCTGATACTTGTCAGTAAAAGGGAAAGATGCTTCATCAAACAGCACATGTCTGCTGATATAGAACCTCCCTGTAGGTGGATACAAACACCTATAGCCCTTATATCTGTCATTGTATCCTAAGAATACACATGGCAGTGACTTAGGATCATATTTGTGAGTAGAATAGTCCCTTAATGTAGGGTAACATGCACATCCAAAGGTCCTGAGTGCAGTGTAATCAGGGGTTTTACCAAACAGTTTCTGAAAGAGGCTAATGTTCTCAGTTACAGTTGAGGTAGGCAGCAAGTTGATAAGGAAGTTTGCAGTGAAGAAAGACTCAACCCAATACTTCTATGGTATTTTGCAGTCAAACATCATAGAGAGTCCTAGCTCGGTCAAGTGTCTATGCTTTCTCTCAGCTAGTCCATTCTGCTGAGGAGTGTATGGACAAGAGATATGCTGTTGAATGCCACTCTAAGCTAGTTGATTCAGAAACTTTGAGCTGGTAAATTCTCCTCCCCCATCACACTGAAAGGTTTGAATTTTAGTATTTAGTTGTGTTTCTACCAAGGACTAAAACATACAGAAAATACTAAAGAAATCAGCCTTAGACTTTAGGGGATAAAACCAACAATAACGTGACCAATGATCTATGAAGACTACATAATATTTAAAGCCTTAAACTGAGTGAACAGGAGATGGTCCCCAGAGATCACAATGAACTCTCTCTAGGGGACCTGAAGCAGAAAAAGAGGAACTACTAAAAGGTAATCTATTGCTTTTGCCCATTCTGCATGCTTCACACATAGTGTTGCTGCCTTTGCTGAATGAGATAAGCTTATTGGAAGAAAGCTGATGCAAGACTAAATTATTAGGATGCCCAAGTCTTCTATGACAGACATCCTCACTGATAAGATGTTGCCTAGAAGAGAAAAGAGCTTGAGCTGGTTCTTCTTTTAACACATAGAGATCATCCAAACTTTTTCCCAGGCTGAGAACTTTATGAGTTAGCTTGTCCTTTATAAACAAATGATCACAGTCAAATTCAAAGGAGCAAGGATATTGTTTTGTAACCTTTGACACAGAAAGTAGAGATTTAGTAATGTTTGGGCGGACTAGAACATCATTTAACATTAATTTACCTGAGGATGATGGTAAGGCAGTGTGACCTGTGTGTGTTATGGGTAGAAACTCACCAGTACCTACCATAACCATGTCTGACCCAGTGTAGGGCTGAGAGTGTTGTAGGTTGAGCTTTGAGTTGGTGATATGGGCTGAGGCTCCAGTGTTAGGATACCATTATGTTCTAGCATGTTCTAAAACATCTGTTATACGCAGAGCAGCAAGGGTTGTTTGTGTATCTTCCTGTTGGTAAGCATAATCAAACCTGTGTCAGCATTTGAGTGCCTGATGGCCTGGTCTCCCACAGATATGACATTGTGGTCTTGTGTCATCTCCATAGGAGCTTCTAGAACTTTTTGAAGACAGTGAGGAGGGTGAGATTTGTTGTGGGAAACCTCTCCCTCTAGTTGAGAAGCCTTTGCCTCTACCTTGTCTTCCATAACCTCTTCCTCTGCTAGTGTAATATTGTTGAGGATGCTGGTTCTGACTGTATTGAAGGCTATGTGAGGTGAGACTGACTCTGTTGCATAGGCTTGAATCCTATTATCATAGTTGGTGAGTCTGGGTATAACTTCTTCAAAGGTCAGGTTGGGCTGAGCATTTATAGAGCTTTCAACTGTAGTCTTGATGGGTTCATACTCACGTCCCAAACCATGAAGAGCTGCAAAATTCTTCATATTCTCATGCACAGGGCTTCCTATGGAGGACAACTGGTCACACAGTGCTTTGATCTCCTTCTGATAATCAGTCATATTTTTCTCTCCTTTTTGAGTGGTTTGAAGTTTCCTCTGCAACTCAAACAGTCTTGATGAAGAGATGCGATTGAAATGCCTTGAGAGTGTAACTCAAACCTCATGTGAGGTTCCACAGTTGACAACAACATTGAGAATGTCTTCTGAGAAGGAGCCCAGTAGCCATGATTTCACTACATGGTCTCCTCTCTGCCACTCAACAAAGTTGGGATTTGGAGCAGGTCTATCTCCAGTAGGGCCAAGAACTTTTATGGTCTCAGAAGGTGCAGCAAAGGTGCCATTAACGAAGCCAAGAAGCCCCTGACCAGAGAGGAAGGTTTCAAAATGATTTTTCCATAAAATATAATTCCTCTCGGTGAGCTTGACAATGACACAGTTAGAGATGTTTAAGGTGGGAAAAGCTTGAGCTTCCATGGCTAGATCCATGTCTCTGATACCAAGAAAGCAGAAATGAAACAGAGAAAAGTTGAAGATAAAAACTTGTTTATTGATTCATTTCATTCTCAACACCTTACAAAAGACTCAAATGCATCCTTATATATTGGAGCATTCTTTGATTACAAATTTGCCCTAGATACATTAGTCTAACTCTGATTGGCTCTCACTTAATGCCAAAAACCTATTCTTTAGCAAAATCTCACAGCTGGTTTTTGCTTTTCTGTTTGAATCTTTTACAGTATTGCTAACTTCTTTTGTCTTCTTGCAGGTTGGAGAAGAAGAGCTCTGCTTTTGCAAAAGACCGTTTTTGTTGCAGGTTTAATTGAATCGCTTGGGTTTGAGAGAGAATCTGAACTGGACTTCACATTACGTAGGCCCATTTGGCTTAAAAAAATGTCTCTCTTTCAACCACTGTCTTTGATGTTGGTCTTACACCACCACCCTACATATTTGTTGAGATTGAACGAATTAATTAATGAGGCTTCTTTGTCAAGTTAAGGATACCGATTCTTAGTTTTTGAATAAACATATAACTTAATTGCACCGACGATTAGTTCACAAATTTGTCAAATAATTTCTGTATTTGATTGTCTTCTTTTTTGTTTGATAAAGTTCCATATTTGATTGTTGATATCGACAAAAATAATAGCTACCAAAAAGAAGGATTGTTTAATTATAATAGCTACAGTTTCAAACATTATTTGGCTTCAATGCCTTCTTCGTTATTTTTGTAAGAAATTGTCTGCTTAGACCATCTCCAACTCTATTTTAAAATTTTACTCTAAATTTAAAGTGTTTTCTCCAACTCATAACTCTAAATCTTACTCTAAAATTTTTTTTTCTAAAAATATTTTATTTGTACTTTATTTCTAATTGTGAATTGTATCCTATATTTTTAATTTTTACAAATTGATCCTAAATGTATTGTTCTTTACAAATAATAATAAGAACTACAAATATAATATAAAAAATATTAAAATATTATTAAAACAACTTTACATCATAAAACAATAAAACATAACATATTTTGGTTCAATTAGTATCATTAGTGTAATTTTCCCACAAATGATCAATTAACGCATTTTAAATTGAGAAATGAGCTAATTTATCTTTAATTTTTCTAAATTGATTAATAAACTCTTGAAATCGAATACTTTTATTCGACCTCTACATGTGACTTCTCTTCCAACTTCAATTGGGACATTAAGATCACGCTCATCCTCGATTATCATAGAGTAAAAAAAAAAGAAAACTGTAAATTTAGAATGGAATTAAGAGTTGAGTTGGAGTGCACTTTACTCTAAATTTAAGATTTAGAGTAGAGTTGAAGATGCTCTTAGTTTATTAAAACCCCTAACAGAGTTGTGCGTAAGCTTATTAAAAAGAAAGGGCATTAGTTTGAAATTTTTTGTTGCATCAATATTATTATAAAATTATTAGTTAAATATATATGTATGAGGATATGAAAATTGTTATCTAAGATATAGAATTATGGTCTAAGATATAGTATCTTTTAAATAAAAAATAATCAACAGTTCTCTGTAAATTAGATCAAAATTATATGACATAATGATGTTTTCAAACAAAAAATACCAACCATCAGGAACAGAAAATAGAGGTATAAAGAAGAAGAAGTAAAATCTCAAGAGAACATACCGATCTTTTAGATGAATTTGCCAAAAATAAAGATGAACAACATAATGTTTTGAAAAATGAAGTGAATGAGAATATAAACGAGGGTTACATATAAGAAGCTAGTCTTGATTAAGAGAAAATGAACGTAGTGAACGAGTAAGAATTAGAAAGTATTGATGGTGATAATAAGAATAACTTGATTATCTTATAAATCGAAAGAGAATTGTTTAAGAATGTTGATTCTTAAAGTTTGGTGAACAATTTTGTAAAAAAAAGAAGAAAAAAGAATTATGTGGTGTTTTTATGGTTAATTTTTTTATGTGAATATGGTTTTTATTACTGCAAATAATTTATGAAGGGAAATACCACTCGATATACACAAAGAGAATTGTAACATATATACATATTATAGTAGAAAATTAACTAAATGTCATATACCCCTAACCTACACACACTACAAGAAAGCAGGCAAAACCTGACGGACATATCTGTCATGATTCCATCACGAACAAGGAATCCCTACGGATTCCTGACGGATTATGTCTGTCAAGACTAAATGGTCAGGATCTGTTAGTCCATCAAGAACCTGTCAGGAAATTCGTGACGGATTCCTGACGGGCTATTACGGACGGACTTCCTGACGGACGTATCCGTCAATATATGGGCCGTCAGGAATCCGTTAATAAAAGTCCGTTAGGAATCCGTCACGAATTTCCTGACGAGTTCCTGACGGATTAATTACTGACGGATCCTATCCGTCAGTATTTGCTATGTATTTTAAAAAATTAATTGATTTATTAATTAATTAATTTAATATATATTAATAAATTTAATTATTAATTAATTAATTTAATATATATTAATAAATTTAATTATAAATTAATAAATTTAATTAAAAATAATAAAAAATATAAAAACATTCATAAAACTAAAATGTGCAAATGTTTACAAAAACCCAAAGTTCGGTCGAGAATGATATAAAAAGAAAAAACTACACTACTGGGGTGGTGCTGGTTGCGGGAATCGGCTCGCCATCTGGGACATGAAAGAGTCCATAGTCATCTGCAGCAGCTCATCCATCTGACGCTGCATCTCCTCCCTTTGCTCTTTGAGTCGATCGGCGAGTTACTCGTTGAATTGGGCGGTGAGGCGAGCTTCTTGCTCCATTTGCGTGGCCTGCATCTGAGTCATCTGCTGCTGCATCAACTCCATAGCCGCGTCCTTCTGCTGCAGCTCCTCCTCCCAAAATGAAGTCCTCCCTAGAGACGATCCCGGGAAACATAAAGACGCCATGTTCCCAAGCCTAATGTGCGCCCCTTTTGTTTCTTAGTAACCTGCAAGAAACAAGAAAGAAAACATAAATTTACAACAAATCATTATGTTAAATTATAATTTAAAAGTATTTACTATACATATCTGAGACGCAATATCAAACTGTGTATCGATCGACATGTGCTCGGGTGGGATGGACTCCTGAGATGCCCGCTCATGGATCAGCCGTCGTGTCGTCTGGACAACCTCGCGAACCACCTCATCTTGTATCTGACCCGTCGTCTGGTTTGTGTGGATGTCCTCCATAAGCTCGAGAGGCCCTGGTCGACGGTCAGTCTCACACTCCTATTTTATAATTGAGAATCAAATTAGTATTTAAAATTATAATATTAAGTTTTATATATTAAAAATATTTTCATACCATCTCATCGGTCCGAGTGACCGCACTCTTGGAACCGGTGTCGGTAGTAGCTATCCCCTTGCCATCTCGGGTACTCATCCGATTGTTCATGTTTGTCTCCGATATTTCCTTTGTCTTCTCCACTTCCCAATGTCTAATGAAGCCTTCTAGGAGTTCTTCCGACATCTTGTTATGTTAACGGATATGTTGTTAGGTGGGTATCCTGACGGATTTCCTTAAGGATTACTGACAGATATGTCCGTCAGGAAATATCCGTCAGGAATCCATAAGGAATTTCCTGATGGATTTAAGTCTGTCAGTTTTTTTACTTACGAATAAGAATCCGTCAAGTTTCCGTCAGGATTGCCACAGAAACCTGACGGATTTTAATCCGTCAATATTGGCGGTCATTTTTTTTCCAATTTTTCTTGTAATGACACTCTCTCTCTTCTGACAATTTTCCATATATGCATTTTTACCCTTTCTCCTTCTTTTCACTCTTTCTTTCTCTCACTCTCTCTCACTCGCTTCTATTTTCCCCACCCCTTTCGCTAATATACTAACTACTTCAGATATACAGACTATTGAAAGTTATATTTTTGGTTTAGGGTTTATTTTTTTGGGTTAGGGTTTATATTTTAGGGTTAGGGTTTATTATAATTTTGATTTTGGGTTTATATTTTGGGTTTTGGGTTTATATTTTGTGGTTTCGAGTTTATATTTTGGGATTTTGGGTTTACTTTTTGGATTTAGGATTTATATTTTGGATTTAGAGTTTATATTTTAGGATTTTGGATTTTTATTTTGGGGTTTTGAGTTTATATTTTGAGTTTTAGATTTTTATTTTCGGGTTTTGGGTTTCTATTTTGGGATACTGGGTTTATATTTTCGGTTTTGAGTTTATATTTTTGGGTTTCTATTTTGGGTTTATATATTTTTTTTAAGTATTCCGACTATTATGTTCAGTAGTCTCACTATTCCTCGGTTTATATTTTATCAACCAAAATCACTATTCATAATTTATAAAAGATATATATGTTTTAAATAATATTAGTCATGTTAGATTCATAATTAAATTTATGTTCTTATTATGTAACTTTTGTGATTATATTATTTTACATGTTTTTATTTGCCAACAAAATGAAAAATGATGGAAATTAGAAAACAAAAAAAAATGGGGAGAAAGAAAGCACAAAACGTGTATGAAGGAGAGAGACAAAGTCAAAGACTAAGAATGAGATATTGATGGTATATTAATACCAAAAAACTAATTATACATGGATATGTACCTTTACTTAATTTCCAAAAAGTAATGTACATCTCATAAATTAGCCCTATACAAAACATAGTCTATAATTAACAAAATGACATCTCATTAGTAGGTTTACTATGCAATTTTTTTTTAAATGTCATTTTACATTTCTCTCTCTTTCTCACTCACTTGACTCTCTCTTTCTCTCACTCGCTTCTTTTTTTCCACCATTTTTCTTAATATACTAACTACTTCAAATATACACACTACTGAAATTTATATTTTGGATTTATGGTTTATATTTTTTGTTTAGGGTTTATATTGAGGGTTAAGGGTTCATTGGGTTTATATGTTAGGGTTTAGGATTTAAATGTTTGAGTTTAAAGTTTATATGTTTGAGTTTAGAATTTAGGGTTCATATTTTGGGTTTAATTAGAGTTTATACTTTGTGTTTAGGGTTTACGTTTTGGTTTAGGGTTTAAGGTTGATTAAAGAGGAGAGAGAAGGAGATGGAAGATACACCATAATGTATACTTACCTAATTACGAATTTACTAATGTATATTGGTGCAAATAGCCTTTTTATAAATTGGGGCATTATTTATTTTATTTGCTTATGGAAATTTTTATGTTCGCAGTGCGGCTCTAACCCCTAATATACACTGTACAGTGTACACATCCATTTAGATGATTAATTACATAACCAAAAGAAGGAGATGAAACAACATGTTATTCATGTATAGTTATGCATGTACGTTGTAGAAAGAAAATATGCATATTAAACACGATATTTTTGTTTATGGTTATAAAAGAAAGAGAAAAAGATAAAAATAAAATAAAAGATATATTGTCGCTTTGTCGGAGAAAATTCTTACTAATGATGACTCCAAAAAAAGCTTTCTTGGAAAAGAGGTTCCAATAGTAAAGAATCATACGTAAAATCATCTAACCATCGAGGCATCGCCAATCCCTCCAACGACTCGAACAACGCAACATCATTTTTAAAGTCCTTGTCAACATTAGGCAACTCCACGATTTCTCCTAGCTCCTCCGACAGCGTAGAGGACGAGGACGCCGCCGCCGCCTTGGCGCTTGTGGTCTCTTCTTGTGACGGCGTTGTCGTCGTCTTGAAATCCATAAGAGCGGCTTTGGCAGCTGCGGCCTGAATGTCGCGGGGGCTGCTCGAGACCGGTCGTGGAAGAGAATCCGAAAGCTCCGGAAAGTTAAGAATTGCTGACTTTCCTTTGATGCTTAACGCAGCAACATCATGTGCACGCGCCGCCATTTCCGCAGTAGGGAAAGTCCCGAGCCAGATTCTTGATTTCTTACGAGGCTCTCGAATCTCAGACACCCATTTGCCCCAGCTTCTCATTCGGGCCCCACGATATACCACTGTCGAACTCTCTTTTCGCTTCTTGGTGGGGGAACATTCGTTATCCGAATCATGAGACTCGACCATTCTTCTCTATCTCTACCTCTAGCTCTTATTTTGAAGTGATTTGTGTTGGAAGAATTGCGTGTTCCAAAAACGTAGAATATGAATGATTAGTTGTTAGGCTAAAAAGATTGAGACATTTTTGGGTGTCGGTGTAGTAAAATAGAGTTGTTGTTTGAACTGTGATATGCAAAAGTCATTCTTTTTCATGTTTCTATTTCTTCTATGACTTCAGCTACTTTATATATTATATTGTGTGTGAGTGGGCTCACTTAAGAGAGGTTTTGTGGGGTTTATTGATTACGAGTTATATAGAGGCAGTCAATTTTTAATGAGAATGAACTTTGTCAATTATTGTTTAATTTCGTGATATTTAACATTTGTATCATTGTATGTACGTATATTCAACTTCATTTGACTTAAATACAAGTTAGAGTTTGGATAAACTAACTACATCCAAAATATAAACTACTCTTGTTGGATTTTGATTTTAGATTCGATTTTGTATTTTTCTTGTGATTATTATTGATATTTATGCGTTCATTTTATTAGTTAACTAAAAACAATTTATTAACAAAAAAATATACGGTTGGACTTTTCCAAGCGCATGTTTAAAACTTTCTTAATATGGAGTTGGTTTTGGATTATTATCAATAGACATTGGAAAACTACCTTTTTCAATTGTGGATTGTGTTTTTTCACAGTTGTGGATTACAACCACAAAATTCTAATTATCATGTTCTTTGAAAAAAATTCTCAACGTAAGTTGACTAAGTCAAATTAATACTAATTTGGTTGATTACATCAGATTAGTAACAACTTTAATCAAATTTAACGAAACATTAAATTTGACTTAAGTGATGATTATTTTGACGTAGCTAACAAAATGTTTGGTACTTATTTGGCCAAAACTAAAATGTAGTTTATTTTACTACATTAGATTGGTTGAAACAAAGAGAATCATAATTTCAATTGTTCATGGCAGTTTTTAATCAGCATTCTCAAGCTAAAGGACTAAAGCATTAAACACAAGTCATTAGACCAAAGACCAAATGATATAATCTGGTCGTTGAAAGGAAAAAGATATATTCTGGTTTTTAGAGATGACTTGAACCTTGCACTTGGACGATGCTACTTTAGGAAGCCTCCGAAGTTGGTTTGATACCTTAAACACATCTCCATCATTTGATGTATCATAGTTGAGTATCATTTCTTCAAGATTCGGCATTGTCTTTAGTAAATACTCCATCTGCTTTATCTGCTCTCCTAAGTTCAACGATTTCTCACAATGGTAATCACAAATTTCACCAAATTTCAATATCTTTAGAACCTTAACCCGACTAGAAGATAGACAAATAGGTACATCCTTCTCGTCCTCACTATATTTTCTGTTTGAAAATTGCTTCGAGAGTTTGCTTTTGAAGTATGTGTGTGATACTTTGAAGGTTATGGTTTCTAAATTTGGACTACTCTTAAGCAAAGCTATCAAAGATTTCCATCTTACTTGATGTGTCTTGATAGTCAAATGAATAAGGTTTTTGAATAGTGGTACTGTTTCACAACAGAAATTAAGTACCTGAAAAAAATACACTTAATTAGATCGATCATATCATCAATCACTTGTGAATATACTCTTGTAATTTACAAAATGAGACTGACCTCAACAGTATCATTAAACAAGTAGAGAGTCTTGATATTGCATATCCCCATAAGAAAATTTGTTACACTAGCACTAAGCTTCTTTCTACTCGCTTCATAATTAAGGGATCCAAAACTAAATTTTGGACCAATTATCTCATACATATGCCGATCTGTGAGTTGAAAACCGAGACTAGCTTCAACAAGGGAATCAAAACTCACTTGTGAATACTTGAGAGAAACACAATCAGAATATTTTAAGTAGACCAGATTTGGAATATCAAATGAAATACACCTAGTATTCCATTTAGAGTAATCAGAACGACAAAACTTTAGTCTCTTGAGAGTTGTGGAAGATAAGGAGAAATGTTCACTTAAGTCACAGATCAATGTAATGAGAACTAGTTCCTCGAGCACAGGACATCCAGAAAGAATCTTCACAAGCATACTGTTTTTTATGAGGACACCATCAAGATGAAGAGTTTTAAGCTTTGGAAGAAAAATATCATCATCTTCCACGTCAATGGTGACACTTGATGCATAATATCTATGTTCTATTTTGAGCCTAGCCAATGTTTTACTCATAAAGATCTCTGAAGGCAGTTGATTAAAAGCTTTCGACCATGAATGAATATAATCCCATGGTGAAGGAATGTATAAATCAAGATCTGAAACACCACGTTTTAACACTTTTAGTATCCATTCAAAAACCCAATAAGGATCAACAATATATTCACACCTAAGGTGGAACCGATTCAACTGAGAATTCCCTTGCAAAGCCAAAACACTATCCACAAAATCCATAAAACGTCTAGCAGTGGCATACTTTTCTTTTGCACTCACTGTTGGATCAATATCGATTAAGTCATCAAAGTCAAGATTCAGTACTAAAGGAAACAGATTCTTCCATCTTTTGGAGAGACAAGATGTAGAAACAGCTTCTTTAGTAGGAAGAAAGGACAAGATATGGCAACTAAGATCGTCAGGTAAGCTGCTGATTAAATCATCTTTAAAGTCAATCCTTTCAGAATGCATTGTCACGTACAATCAGATCAAACACTAATTACCCAAAGGATTCTAAATTCTAAAGTTGTCAACTTTAAACCAGATTCTAGGTTATAGAAGAATATGAGGAAATTAGGGTTGATATCGGTAGCTTAAAGTTGCGAATAAGCTATATAGGTCTCTATATATATATATGTTGGTGACGTGGAACTTAAAGATAATAAGTAAATATTTTCTTAACAACCATATTTTGTAGAAGATTTAGAGAGGAGAATTAATCTAGTTGGAGAATAAAAGTAGTTAGAATTAGTTGTCATCCGATATATAAGAAATCGAGATATTTTAAGATCGGTAAGAATTTCAGCACAAAAAAATCGATTCAGAGTTAGTTCTAAAAAAGTTAAAAAAGTGGTTTGATGCATAATAGGATTTATTGTTGAGTGTCTGTTTGGTTCAATTCTTTTGGGTTTTGGATAGTTCGGATATAAGAATTTAGGATTCATTTGGGTATTTTTAAAATTCGGTTCGAGTTCGGTTCCTAAATATCGGTTCGATTGATCGGGTTTAGTTTCGATTATTTGGATAATAGATTTTGATATCCACTCGGATAATTATTTCATTTTTTGGGTATTCATACGGGTATCTCTGTTCATAATTGATATTTGACCAAAACTCTTAAATAAAAATTAAAATGATAATTATTTTTAATTAATATTGTGTAATATAAATATACGTAATTATGTTATTTGCATATTTAATAAAAATAATATTTTTTTTTGAAGTTCGACTAGTTCGGTTCTTAAATTTTTGGTTCAGGTTTGGTTTCAATTATTTGGATGATAATTTTTGATACCTATTCGAATAATTTTTTAATCTGGTTCGGGTTCTGAACCGGATATTTTGATTCGCTTCGGTTCTTCCGGTGTCGGTTATTTTACCCACCACTAGAACATATATTGATTGGACTGATGCACAAAGATAGTGATAACACGCTTTTGACGTGTTTGTGTGATCAATTCTTTATCTATAAAACGTTATCATGTTATTGTAGCATATATAAGTTGTTAATCCAAATGGGTGTGATGCTAGCAATCATGATGCAATTGTAACTAATGATTCAAGTTAAATATAAAAATGGGAGTTTTACTAACAAGTCCTAAACAAACAAAGCATACAGAAAACTAAAACAGAAAACGTGAAACAAATACTAACATGCATTGGCAGATACTAAGCATAAACAGCAAGAAAGTAAAATGGGTAAAGATACAATCAAGTGGGAAACAGTTCTTGAGGACAAGGGTAATTAACTAGAGATCCTTCCTGAACTACCTAAGCACCTAACATACATCAAACAATGAGCTAACCCTTAGACAGCAAATTCATATGCAACCAAGTCCAATGTCTTGGTAAATGGTTTCAAGTCAAGAAATCACCAGACGTAATTCTCATTAACGGTACACTACTAAGCATGTATAAGAAACCAATCTACTAAAGCAAATAAGCTCCCTAAACATCTAATCTCTTAGGCTAGTATGTGGGAATCTCTGAAATCACCATGTTCAGGCATTTCATTGAACACCTTATGAGTGTTGAAAAGCCTAAAATCATATTTCAATTGATCAGAAAGAAATCAGCATGAAGAGCAATGAAACACAGGAGATCTAAATGCAAATCAACTTAGGCACTTAGGAAGACCAAGACATCAACACTAGTCTACCCCATCCTCAGGAACCTAAGGTAGTTACTCACTACGCATGTTTGGTGCAAAATCAGTAAAACAGGAAAGCATAGCTACTAAGGAAAACATGAAGATCAAAAGTCAAAGATGAAGAACACCAAGAACTAACCCAGAAAAATAGAGTATCAATGAAACAGTAGTGAAAACAGAGAAAGTGATCAAGGTAAAAACGAGATTAAAAGCATAAAAACATAAATCAACATGCACCAGATGGTTCACAGCCCTAACGTAAGCATGAAAATGAAGAAAACAGAAGATAACCATAAACTTAATCAAAATCTGGGTTTAGAACATCAAGAATAAGTAGAGAGAAAATAAAACCAAAGAAAAAAGCTAAACATGGCAAAAAGAAAGACCATCCTCGAAATGGAGGTGTTTAGGTTTTTTATAGTGTTTAGAGAAAAGCCCTAAAACGCATAAAATACAAAAAACAAGATTAAACTGGGTCTTGGGTCTAGTTCATCCTAATTCGAAATTGGTCAGGTCGAGGCTGCTTGGCTCGATCGTGATGTGATCGAGCCATGTAGAAGACATGATTGAGGCAAAAGGATGCATGTGATCGAGCCAGATTTGTCTTGGCTTGATCGCGGGATTAAGGTACCAAGAGAAGGTTGCGGTTAGGGCGATCAAGCCGTGAAGTTGCGTGATCGAGCCGAAGTGGAGGTGGCTTGATCACTTGGCTTGATGGTGATCGATCCGGCAAGCTAAGGTGATCGAGCCGAAGAAGTTTAGACTCGATGGTCGCCTCGATGGTCGCCTCGATGGTCGCCTCGATGTCGCCTCAATGGTTGCCTCGATGGCACGATGGTGATGTTGGCTGGGATGGGTTGATCGAGCTGCTTGGTCCGTTGATCAAGCCAACTTTGGTTTGGCTCGACATGTTGTTTGATTCAACTTCGTCGTTTCGGGATTGGCTCTTATTTTCCCTTCTCCTTGTCCAAATTTGCACTTACGTTCTGAAAACTCCTGAAAGTCCTGAAAAATCTCCAAAATGCATGTGTATGCAAGTGCTAATGCAAAACTTCCTAAACTTAAAAACTTGCTAATAACATCTATAAATGCAACATATGTACAACTAAAATACCCTAAAATAATGCTAAATGACTTCTTAAAATTACTAAAATGTAGAGACATCAACTCCCTCAAACTAAATCCTTGCTTGCCCTCAAGCAAGTAATTCAGAAGTCTGGACGAGAGGTTTAAAAGTGGGAACTCATAACCAAAATATACTGCTAACACATGTAATATAAATGTCCATGTTACTAGTTATAGAATGAAATCCTAAACTCGTCCTACTTAAAAACCTTAGCCATACTCATCATAGCTCATTACAAATCAGTTCTAACAACCAAAATGCATTCAAATTCATTTACCCCTTTAACATTCATTGAGCAGGAATCATGGATCAAGTCATGTGCGTTCAATAACTCATTTGGTCAAGGGACAGGTTAAGGAGTAAAAATGACCCCTTCATGCAATGGCTAACAATTCCGAATAACGTTATCTCAAAAGAGAATGAGCTTTAGCAGAAGGCTAGAGATAAGAACACTTAGACTCATACAGAAATGGAATCTCATCTACCCAATGCCAATGAAACCTAAGTTTTCCTGATTCTACCCGGTAGGAGACCCTATTTCTACCCTTTTAAAAAATTTGAAGTGATCTTACTTGTTCATGTTTTTCCCTTTTTCATCTTTTCCTTAACTACTCTTACAAGAGGGTTCTTCTTATTTGACTACTAGCAGATTTGGGAACTTCCTTACTTCGATGCTTATAGTTTTTGACCTTTTTCATTTGCACTAACTTTTTGGGTTTTGCCCTTTTCAATTCATTATCATATCCTTTTCTGATTTCTGCACTAACCATACTTCCTCTTCATATCATTGTTCCCCCAAACCCTTTACTAGCTCATTCTGTTTTTTTCCTTTTCCATTCTTCTCCTAAGGTCCATTACTCTACCCTTTCTTTTACCAACTACCCACATCCTTTCATTCATTTCCAAACCAACCCCAATACCCAAAATTGAATTCCACCTAGTCCTATCTAGTCCAAAAAGCATGAACTAGAACTACATGAGATTTCATTTCTGTCAGTTTGAACCTAACACTTTCTACCAAGCTCATTCCATAAAAGACCTCACACTCAGTAGTAAATTTATGGCTTGAAAGAAGGCAAGGTTCAAGGGTAAGGATACTACTTGGGTTAACAAGAGTGGCAAAATGGTAGAAGATAACTCAAATATGTATATACTATCCATGAGTTCAAATCCAGCACACAAACATGATAATTAAACGTCAGTTTTAAGTTCTAATAGATATGGGAAAACTTCAAATCACAACATGCTTCAGAAGACAAAGGTCATGCAAGTTCACATTTCAAGCATGGTGCAGTTTTACTTCAAACTAAATCAGGATGCATTAGACAACTAACAACCAGGGCACTTATACTTTTTGAGAAAACAGCATACCTACAAGGTTACTATCATCCTAGTTCCCTATGTAGATGCAAATGACAAACCTATAATTCTAACATCCTAAATGCAACTATATGAACACTCTGTTTTTGAAAACAATTTTCGAAAAATTTTCAATTTTTTTGGTTTTTGTATGCCTTAGATGCAAAATTGAAATAAGAAAAAAGTAAACATGATCAGTACCTCTAAAATCTCCCCCAAACTTAATTTGCACAGTTCCTTGTGTAATAAAAGTTCAAAGAAGGGTTTAGGACCAAAACAAAGCAACAGAAAAGAAATATGCTATGGTATATAGAATGAAAATGGTCGGAGTGGTACTGTTTTCAGGTTGAGTTTAAAGAAGGCAGCTGATCGAGCTCATTTATTTGAGTTGTTGGGTCTCGGGTTTGAATGCGTAATGTGATCAGCCCTGCTCAATGTCATTTTGGTGTGGCTCGATCAAACTACGTTCGGCTCTATGAAGACGTTGCCATGGCTCGAACATATCATTTTCGTGGCTCAATCAAGACGCCTTTTTGGCTCGATGAAAGGGTGTTGGTGCGACTCTGTAGTATCTAAAACACCAAAACCAAACATAAACTTAAATGCGTCAAAAGAAGGACTTAAACATAAATTTAAAGACTTCATATGTACAAGGATAAACATGGGACTTCCTCCCAAGTGAGCTTGTTTAAAGTCACTAAGCTTGACTTCATGTTTTAATTTTATTGACCCTGAGATGGTTCCCCAAGGGAAACCGAGGTCATTTCACCAGGTTTTCTTCGTGGACGTATCCAACCACCATTGTTTGGGTTGGATTGGCTGGTCACTTTCAACCCCTTATCAGGTTCCACATCAAGCATGATTGCTCCATCATATAGGATTTCCTTGATTATAAAGTTCCTAAGGCGTTTTGGGTTTACATCCCCCGGATAGTGCTCGAGCATTGGGTTGAGCAGAAACACTTGATCACCCTTCTTGAGGTCTGTTGTTGGGGTTTAAAGATCAAAACTCTTTTCAAAGTAGATTGTGCCCGAAGTGGGCTTATGAGGTGAGATGTGCTCAAGTTGGTGCTCAAGCTCAGAATCCTATTCTTCTGAAATGGGAAGTTTACTCTGGTCAGTTGTTACCCCCAATTTTTTGGTTTCCTTTACCTCTGCAGAAAATCATGCATCTGGTTCCTTGACAACCCCAAATGCTTCTATATGCTCTGAAATCTTGTTTGGGTCCTTCATAAGCTCATNCTTGAGTACACGTCCTCATGATTGTCCTCATTCATCTCCTTTATAGAGAATAGCTGACCTTGGATTGTAGGCTTCTTTGTCTTGTCTCTGATGTTGAAGATCATCTTTGGACCATTCTCTATGTTCAACCTGATATTGCATTTCTTAACGTTGATAACAGCTCCAACCGTAGCTA
>OVBE01006954.1:1151-19097 GCA_900406425.1 Iberis pinnata | reverse complement strand
ATAAAAGAAAATATATATATATATATATATATATATATATATATATATATATATATTGGAATTTTAGCTGCAATGTAAAAGTTAAAAGGTTAAAGAACACCACACACTTTTTCCAAATAACAAAACTTTGTTATTTACTATTCAAAAATTTTTACAAGCTATTTCCTTATGCACTTGTATTGTAAGTTATCCTACTAATACACTTACACGATTCTGACATTTTTCCTTTATCTCCATGTTCACTTCCCAAACGTCTCACAACCTCTCAGGAACAGAAAAAACCTAAACTCAAATCCCAGCAAAAGTGACTATAAGGTTTGATCTCTATTACACACCTTTTAGACATTTTTCACGTCCTAACAGACACTTCAATTTTATCCCTTTATCACTTGTTCTTCCCAGACATCTCGCACATACTCTCTTGAACAACTTTTAGAAAAACCATAACCCAATAAAGAACGGCTATAAGTGTTAATCTTTCTTCCACACTTTTAGCCTCCTTATATACACTCCCAAACCATATAATCCCTTTCCTTTTTTCCAAAGACTTGCGTTTCCTTTCTTTGGTGTTTCCAAATCTGTTGTTTCCTTTTCTGTTGCTTCTCACAGCTTCCATTTTCTCCAAAGGAAAACTTGTATTTTTTATGTCTTTCCTTCTCATTAATCTTCTAGATTTTTACGCCCTTTCTACTTTCAAGACATCTTGATTTCCCGTTTTAATCTGTCTGTGTCACGTCTTGAGCATCTGCACAAATTTTCTGTATTTCCACTTCCTCTGTATGTGTCACGTTCTGAGCATATGCTCAAGTTTCAAGTCTTGTGCTTCTGCTTAGGCTTTCTGTATTTCCACTTAACATATGTGCAACATCCTCAAGTTCCATGAATCTCCACTTGATCTGATTGTGCAACGTCCTGTGAGTATGCTCAGGTTTTTTTCATTTGTTTGTGGAGCATCCTGTGAGTCTGTCTGTGCAGGTTGATCTGTTTGTGAAACATCTTGTGAGTCTGCTTAGGTTTCCTGCTTCTTCAATCTCCCCCCTCCCTTTTGACTGAGTTTGATAATCAAGCACTCTTTGAAATTTGTACCTGTCTCAATAATAACAAACTAGAAACATCCAAACACACATGTCCAACAGATAGTTGTGAACAAAGACAACTGATAGCAACAAACACATATGCCAAGGCCTAATAGAACAAAATATGCTTAGATTACATATTAACAACAAGATAGTCACAACAAGCATAAGTAACCTAACAGATCAACAAATAAGTATATTCCCCCTGAATTTTACGCATATTTTCCCCCCTGCTTGGTTGCACAACTCAGTCAAAAACATCAGACAAGAAAACAGAGCACAAGAAACATAAGACTTACCTGCATCACGAATGTGTGGTAATACCTAGATCGTATGTTGGCCTATTAGTCGTTATCACAGAAGTGTACTATTTATCTGAAGAGTACTAGCACTGTGATACATGAAAACTCGAACTTGTTGTCCCTAGGGTTCAATGCTACATGACTCACATATTTTGAGTTTTTTCATTGGTGCCCAACTGTTGCAACATACTGTGCATAACACTCCCTTCTGTTTAGTAAGATGTGAAGCCATCATAGTAGTCCAAACTTTGATTCTTTCATCAACAAGTACATCCTTTGGTGATATATTCTACAACTCGCTCATTGACAGTACCCACGTGCACAAATAGATTAATTAAGACAGCTGGTAAACACATCAGATCATGTCTCCAATGGTAACAACCCTAAGAGTTTGAACATGATACTCTGCCTAAGATAGATCATCCTTCATATGTTTAATGAATTGGTTGTGCGGAAGCAGAGAGCAATGACAGAGAATGTTCTTGTCTTGGAGAAAATCACGATAGATTACTAGCAATTGCATAATAGATCAACCAAGAATCATTGATTTAAACCATAGAGAGAACTCAGCAAATATACTTACATCCACTTGTACATAAAAAACACATCAAAGAAGTCAAAGTATGGGGATCACAGTAAAGCACACACCTTAGAATATCAGTTTATACCTTTCAGACATCCACCAAAATAGGCACCACTCATCGACTTTTTCTAGAGTATAGCACAAAACTGAGATTCAAATAGCAGAATAAGTGTAGAGTTATTTGAATGGCTAGTCTTTCACATTGGCATGCCTTCATATGATGTGATGCTGAGTTTTCAACCTTCTGTGTGCACACAGAGGTAGATGGAATTTCCTTTGGAAAAGTGCACAATATGATAGAAACATGAACTTGTACCATCACTTGACTTCTCAAGTACAAGTTCATTGTGCGTATTCTTTATGTGGCTCTTTTTCGTTTTTTTGTCCTCAGCTCTTTGACCTCCTCTATAATGCACACAACTGTACTGGCACACACCAGACGGCATGACAGGCAGCTATTTTCCATTCATTATACACAATTATTACAAGTTGGTACTTTTCTTGTTTGACCCCACATCTGGACTTACTCCTATCGTGAGTGCCACCTATCAGAAAGTTCACAAATTTAGTGAATTCATGTAGTTTAGTAATGATATCAACCAATTGAAACTAAGTACTTATGTGATCCACCACAACTAATTTCTCCTCGACATGATCCCTGATACAATGGTGTCTCATAACTATATGCCTTGTTCTGGAGTACTGAACAGGATTCTTGGAGATGTTGATTGCACTTTGGCTATCAAATTTCACACACATGGTGTTAGACATAAATTAAGAATCACTGCTCATATGTTTTATCCATAAGCATTGAGTGCAATAGCTTCTGAGATTACTGTTGTCAATCGCAGCAGTCAGTGAGCACACCATGTTCTGATTATGGCTCAACAATACAGTGTGATTGTTAACCAGAACATATCCTCTTTGACTCATGTTTCTTTGGTTGTTAAGACTTCTGATAATGCGCTTTAGTGTCAAGAGATGCCATAACTTGGGTTACACTTGATATCTGACACACACACCACTACTCATATTGATGTCATGCTGACTCCATGTGAGATATAATAGACGACCGCTCATCCTTCTAGACATGTGCTGGTCTATGTCATCACCTTGTTCATCTTGAGATAGCTTGCTCAATGTACTCCTGAGTGTCTTTGCAATTTTGCACAAGTTCATTCCCAATCTTGATACGAGGTTCTGTGCATAGGTGTTCTGTCTTAAAAGTATTCATTGCTCCTTCTGTTTTACCTGCACACCAAGAAAATAAGTAAGTTTACCATACATACTAATGTCAAAACTCTATTTCATCCGTCTAAGAAGCTCATCAATGAGATTTTGGGTTGTGGCTCCAAACAAAATGTCAACCACATATATTGAACTACCAACACATCTTCATTTTTCTTATAGATGAACAGTGTTTCTTCTATGCTTCTCTGAGGGTATTCTTTTTCCAAGAGAGAGATGAACCATCTTTTACACCATACCCTTTGAGCTTGCTTCAGGACATACAACACCTTCTTAAGTTTGTGTAAACGCTGTGGAAAATCTGGATTCATAAATCCTGACATACATGTTATCTCCAACAGAAACTAAGTGAACTCAAGTCTGGACACATGGACAGCCATCTCATCAAGGTCTACTCTTTCTACCTGTGAATGCCTCTGAGAATCCATTAGCGTCTTGTTACATACCACATGATCATGCTCATCAACTTTACTCTTTACAAACAACTTGGTGCCCATTACATTAACATCAACAGGTATTGGTGTTAACACCCATGCTCGACTTCTCTTAAACAGCTCCATCTCTTCTTCCATAGACCTAATCCTATACTTTTTCGTTAAGCCTTCCTTGTAGAAATTGGGCTTCATCATTGATACACAACATATGTATCTCACCATCTCTTTAAATTTTATGTGGTTCTTCTCTGGGATCCCTATCACAACTTGCATAAAATGATTCTAATGAGTACATGGTGTGTTCACTGTATCGGGATCTTCAACAAGATTGTCTTCACTGTTTTGTGCTTCTTCTTGAACCTTTTTCGTTGGTGGATATTGATAGCTCTACAATGTTGAATCCTTATGAGAGACTTGCAGCTTTTTAAAACACATTATTGATTGTTTTTATCTCTGTGTTGGACCTCTTGTTGCAACACAAACCTCTTGTGTTCACCTCTGAGTACCCATTGAGTTTTTTTCTTCTTAATAACTTGCAAAATGTGGCTTTTTCTTTTTCTCCTATCATCCTGTCTGAATCTTTGTTCTGAAACTCACCTCTCCAATCTTCATTCTTTAACTTAGGATGCTGCACTTTTACTTGCCTATCCATAAAGGATGAACTACAAACAAGGTTGTGTTCTACTCTCAACTTGAGTATCCACCTGAATGATTCTTGATTTGTTACTCTTATCTTTGTCTTCACACTCGTGTCCCCAGACTTCCTCTGCCACTGTACCAGCTGGCTGGTAACTGTTGCTGTGAAACATTTTCGAGAGTGATACCTCACATAACAGATCTTTCCTGATCGCACTCTTTTGAGCTTAACCTCACTTGTCTTGTATACAACCTAACAGTCATTTCTGTTGAACATGGCAGCCATCCCTTCACCATACAACAGACTGACATTCACCTTGAGTTCTTCAACATAGTGTCCATCCTGCAGACTGGGATTGTTATCACCACTTGTGACACATTTTTCTTCGTCTTTCTCTATCACCCAAATACCACATGTATTATCTCCGTTGTTACTTTTTCACAAGTTTATTTAATCATGCTAATCGACCTGCCATATCTTTGGATCCGCCACTGTCAGAACACAATTTAGTCTCTTGTAAAAAACCTTGTTTGTGTGCGGTAATACAAGATTCTGGCCCTTGATTTGAATCAGACACCCACACAAAGTCTTGTTTCTATCCAACATCAATTGCTCCATCTCTCCTTTTGTGTCAGAATTGGTGATTTTCTCAATGGTTCCACCACATGCTGCATGATTGAGCATGTTGTTTTCTTCTGAATATGAAACATCACTCCCACCAACCTTGCTCACAAAGGATTTTTCTTTTTCTTTTTATTTGGTCTTGTTGCCACCTTCACTTTTGCCTTCAGATCTATTTCTGGTGGGTATCTCACGTCCTTTCCCACAAACATGGTTTTTTAAATACTTTTTGATAATCTCATCAGCCACATCTTGCATTGGTTTGGGTGTGATGTTTTGCTCATACACTATGCATACAACTCTTTTATTGTATGATTCTCAGCTCACGTTCATGCATCATTATCACCACTTGAATTGCTGATTTGTGTGACTGGAACTGGTTCGGTAGACAACATATATACTTTTTTTACCAGTTTCTTGTCTTTGTAACGTTTCCCAAAGACCTCTAATGCAACAACAATAAATAGCAATTTTTGGCTGAAATCAGCAACACTTTCTCGTTTACCCATCTTGAGTCTCTCAAATTCCAATTTGAGCAAGTAAAATCGAGTTTTTCTGATGCTTTCATGTATCTGTTTCTCCAAACAGTCGCATATGTCAGGTACCAGCACAAGATCTTTCGCTAGAGGGAAGTGTTGGGTGTTCTCCATTCCCTGTCACATGATCTTCACCTGTAAGTCTTCTAAGTGGTTACATGTCTCAACCTACTACTCTGCACTTTGCTGCAACAAAGAAAGTGCTGAGATATTTGAAGGGTATGATGGACTTTGCTCTTTTGTACAAAAGAGGTGGAAATGGAGAGTTATTGATCTATGCTGAAGTAATTTTGCTAGAGAATTTGATAGTAAGAAAAGCACATCAGGCTATGTTTTCCTCATGGATGGTGCTGATGTCACGTGGTCCTCAATGAAACAACCATTTGTCAATTTATCTTCCACATAAGCTGAGTATGTGGCTGATTCAGTTTGTTCTTGTCAAGCTATCTGGTTCAAGACAATTATGGAGGAACAAGGCTGTGATGCAGGAGGGAGTATGGTGATTCTATGTGATAACACATCCACTATCAAACTGTTTCCATGGCAGATGCAAATATATTGGAGTTCGGTTTCATTTTCTTCGTGATTTGGTTAAGGAATGTGTCATACACTTGGAAAATTGTGATGCAGGAGGGAGTATGGTGATTCTATGTGATAAAAATTGAAAGGTTGAAGAACACCACACACTTTTTACAAATAACAAAACTTTGTTACTTGCTTTTCAAAATCTTTACAAGCTATTTCTTTATACACTTGTAATGTATGTTATCCTACTGATACACTTACACGATTTTGATTTTTTCCCTTTATCCCCATGTTCACTTCCCAGACGTCTCACAACCTCTCAGGAACAAAAAAAAACTTAAACCCAAATCCCAGCAAAAGTGACTAAAAGTGTTAATCTCTATTACACACATTTTAGACATTTTTCATGTCCTAACAGACACCTCAATTTTATCCCTTTCTCCATTGTTCTTCCCAGACATCTCTCACATACTCTCTTAAACAACTTTTAGAAAAACTCTAACCCAATTAAGAACAGCTAAAAGTGTTAATCTTCCACACTTATAGCCTCATTATATACACGCTAAAACCCTAGAAATACATTTTTTTCCAAAGACTCGCATTTCCTTTCTTTGGTGTTTCCAAATATGTAATTTCCTTTTATGTTGCTTCTCACATCTTCCATTTTCTCCAAAGAAAAACTCTTATCTTTTTTATGTTTTTCCTTCTCATTACTCTTCTAGATTTTTACGCCCTTTCTACTTTCAAGACATCTTGATTTTCCGCTTTAATCTGTCTGTGTCACGTCCTGAGCATCTGCACAATTAATCTGCAATTTCACCTCCTATGTTTGTGTTATATTCTGAGCATCTGCTCAAGTTTCCAGTCTCGTGCTTCTGCTTAGGTTTTCTGCATTTCCATTTGACATATGTGTAACTTCCTCAGATTTCCTGAATTTTCATTTGATCTACTTGTGCAACGTCCTATGATTCTGCTCGGGTTTTCTTTCATTTGTTTATGCAACATTTTGTGAGTTTGTCTGTGCAGGTTGATTTGTCTATGCAGCATCCTATGAATCTGTTCAAGTTTTTCTGTTTTTTTCAAAAATAACATCATCGTGTCCAAAATATGAAATAGGAGATAATTGGTTGGAACTTGCAAGTATAATTGTCTAACATACTGTTTCCATCATGAATTATGATACGAATAAAGGGTTTTCTATAGTTATATTTGCAACACGAAAGAGAGAACTTTTAAAAAGTCAGAACATAGGTTATTTTCAAATTTCCTAACATCAATCGTGTATAAGTTGCAAATTGAACGCACCATTGACCAAGTTCTTGACTCATGAACATTGACCACCGATATTTGTCGGTTTGGTTAATGCCAAGAACAACCGACAAACCGGAAGTTCCAGTTTCCGGTAAAACTAACGCGTATAAAGTATTATACACACACACATCAGTCACCGCCAGATCAGCCGGAAAGATCTTAACCATTCAATTTACCTTCTTTGAGTGATGGCGACCTTTAACTAATCCATTTATTAAAATCATAAAATGTTTGTATTTTGTGCTTTTGCTAGATTATTTTTAGGTTTTATATACTTTTGAAATGATAGTTATATTCGTAAACAGTAACATATTTTTGTGAATTGTGAATTGATAACTTATTAATTAAAATCATATTTACTTATTATTTAGGGTTAATTTTTCTAGCTTCTCAATTTTGTCCATCAAATCTTTATTCTCTTGAATGTTGGAGCTCTTTAATTTTTCCACCAATTTAGATTGCTTCTTACATATTCCTTCAATTTTGTCCATTTAATCTTTTCTCTCTTGAACTTAGATAGCTTCTTACTCGACCTCTCAACTTTTCGTTCTCGTCATTTTACCCATAAAGAATTTATAACACTAATTTGCGATTTATATTATGAAAAGCGATAACAACTCACGTTTTGGTTTAAGCCAATAATCTTACGTTAAAATATTTTTAATATTACTTTTAAACTAAAACAAAAAAATATTTTAAAATCCATTAAAATAATAAATTATATATTTTATAATATTTTAATATTTTAAAATAATAATTTAANAAATTAAAATTAAATATTTTTAATATTAAAAAAATAATATTAATTTTTTATTTTAATTGATTTTAAAATATTTTATAATATTATAATATTTTAAAATAATAAATTAAATTAACTTATGTTTAATATTTAGAAAAAAAATATTTGATTTATTCTTTTAATTGATTTTAAAATATTTATAACTAAGATAATAAATTAAATATTTTACAATATTATAATATTTTAAAATAAATTATTTTTAAAATTAAAAACATAATATTTAATTTATTAATTTAATATATTTTAAAATATTTTTGTTGTATTAGTTAAAAAGTATTATTAAAAGTATTTAACGTAAATTTAATATTAAAAATATTTTACCTTAAGATATGTAGAGTTAAAGAAAAATACGATTTGTTATCGATTTTTATAATTTAAATCAGAAATTAGCGTTTTTAATCATTTTGGAGGCAAAATGATAAGAATGAATAGTTGAAGAGATCGTGTAAGAAGCAATCTAAGTTCGGGTGAAAAATTAAAGAACTCCAAAATTCATGGGAAAAAATATTGGATGAGCAAATTTGAGGGAGAAAGGTAAGAAATAATCTAAATTTAAATAAATAAAAAAAATTGGATAAACAAAGTTGAAGGACTAGTAAAATCAATCATATAATTTTAAATGTAATAAATCTATATTATCCTATAACTAATTTAAAAATAAAAAGTATATATTCTACTAAATATCCCTAGTAGTAATTCTTCTAAATGTTATTTGTATAGTTTTGCTGGTCATTTAAAAATTGAAACAAAAACGTTTAGAGGTCACTACTCTACTAAAACAGTGAATTATCTTTGATTGTTAGGTTTAATAAATTAATAAAACTGATTGTGAACAATTGTCTTAAAAAGAAAGAAAACTGCAATTCTCTGACAAAAAACTGGGTTCTTGTTGGGGTGGTTATCTTCGATTCAAGGACAGAGAGAGGGAGAGACATCATTCTTCTACCTTCAAGCGAAAGAGGAAATCAGCAGAGAGCTCTGAGGAAAACATCAATGGCTTCGAAGCTCGTAGTCATAATTGTATTCATACTAGATCTGGTCGCCGTTGGGTTAGCAATTGCCGCCGAACAGAGAAGAAGTGTTGTAAGTCCATATATCTACTCTCTTCTCTTCTCTTCTCACTCTGAATTTGTGATTCTGTAAGTCCATAATCGTCCCTCTACAACTAGTGAAATTTGGTTTAAAGTCAATGTAAGGCTGTTTATCGATCCAAGATTTATATACAAAACCGGATTTTATAAGTATAGCTCTGCAAAACCACAACACAAATTTGTGTAGGCTTTAGATAAAAACCAAATCTTTAGATACAAAGAATTGATCTTTACTAGTTTTGGCCCAGAACTTTCTAGTTATAAAATTATTGGCTCTGCAAAATCTGAAATGTGGCTTCTGCATATGATTAAACAGGGCAAGGTTGTAGAGGACAAGGAGAAGCAATATGAGTACTGTGTGTATGGTACTGACATTGCTACAAGCTATGGAGCTGGTGCATTCATTCTCCTCTTTGTAAGCCAAGTCCTTATAATGGTGGCTAGTCGTTGCTTCTGCTGTGGAAAGTCTCTAAACCCTGGTGGTTCAAGAGCTTGTGCCATTATTCTCTTCCTCATTTGCTGGTAAACAACAATCACTAATCTAATCCCAAAATGTCTTTTTTTTTTAAAACACTCACAGTTGATTTATTGGCAGGGTGTTTTTCTTGATTGCCGAGATATGTTTGCTTGCGGCATCGATCAGAAACGCATACCACACAAGGTATACAAAGATGTGGAAAATTGATAATCCACCAAGCTGTGAAGTTATAAGGAAAGGAGTATTTGCAGCTGGTGCTGCATTCACACTCTTCACTGCCATAGTCTCTCAATTCTACTATGTTTGTTACTCGCGTGCTAGAAATGCTTACCAGAATCCTTCCTACTAAGCATTTATCTTCTTGTGGTCGCTGTGTGTGTGTTTTGTTTAGTATCCAGTGTTACTTATGATACCAATAGGATGTTTAGATTTGATGTTGTCTTTATGAGAAACTTTGAGATGTGATTGTTTCGTGTGGATACTATTATCATATATTGTTTTTTTTTTTTTATCGTCTTTATTGATAAAAAAAAGAGTACAACATTACAAACCGAAACTTTGTCCGAAGACCAGAGAATCGAAAAACGACACTAAACTTGGCAGGCAAATACACTTTCGAAAACTAAGAAAGATCAAACAAAAAGTACTCAATCAATTTTTTTAACAATAGCTTAGATAACTCTCTAAAACCCAATCCAAAAAGAATGCATTCTCCGAGCGAAGCCGACGATAGAACGTCAGCTGCAGTTGAAGGAGTAATCTTATACAGACGCCTGTCACGAACGACCGATGAATCAGGATCATATATTGTTTCGTTTGTTGTTATTTTATAATTTGTGTAGAAAAAATGCTTTATGATTCCCGTTTGCATGATTTAGCAAGATTAGTAATGAACTAGAACTAAACTAATGATAGTTTAGGTTATGTTTTCCAACAAGATTCAAACAGAAACTGAACCAAAACTTATCGGATCGAATCCAACTTGTAAGAGTAAATAAATGCCCATAAATAGGGTCCATTAGGCCAGAGGCAGAGGTTGTTGATTTTCATATCATTGTTGTAACATATAAATACCGTAACTTCAATAAACTTGTCAAGATTGTTGATAATCTTAATCTACCTTTATTATAGGTCTAGGAGCTTTATTTAGTGCAAAGAAACTAAAGAAGAAAAAATCTATTCAAAAACACCAAGCAATAGCAAATTTTTATATTTATATGAGAATGGAAAAAGGGGAGATCGCTCAATGGCAACCCTAAGTTATCTTTCATCATTGAGGTTTATTACATCTATACTATATAAAAGAAGAATTCTAAGGCTTCCTAGAGCATCCACGTTAGCAAAAATAAAACTTATAAAAACCAATAAAACTTCTACACGTGGATATGTTCTTAAGTTTTCGTTTTAAACTTTTTGGCTTCCTCTCCTATCTTTATGACTCCGCTTCTTCATTTTTCTCAAGCGTTTTAGATCTCTCCATCATTTTATCTTTATTACCCCATGAATCGAAGTTAATATGAGAACCAAGCAATTCCTTCAAAGCATTGAGATATGCATTATTGTGATTATATGACGAGGTAAGTAGAAAAATTGTCATACTCTCTCTCTCTTTTTCTGCGCATTTTCGTCATTGTGTTGATGGTACTGTTTTTTGGAGGAATCACAACAATGGCGTCTGCATTTCCTACGAAAAATGCTTCTGAATCGACATATGCAGTGGCCACGTCGCTACACGTCGGCGATTTACAATCTAGCGTCACCGAATCTAAACTGTACTACACAAACTCCTCCACTGGTCATTTTCTTTGTTATGGCTACGCCAACTTTCTCTCCCGTCAGGACGGTACCCTCTTTCATCTTCTATGTTTTTTCCTTAAGGAACTTTTTCTCGGAAGAAAGATTACGGAGAAGCGTTACGTTGTTTATCTTCGTCTATATCATGCTTCTCTTTTCATTGTTTGTTTTTGCACACTTTGGATTGAAATTTGTTGAATAATACGAGTATATTTGGCCAATTTTTGTGGGAAAATTTTGCAGGCTTCTCCAGTCTTCATTCATCTATGCATTTTTGATAAATATTCTCCTTGATTTCTACAGATATGTTGTAAACTGATCACACCTGATATTGTTCTGCAGAGTTATTTTGGCAGTTCATTTTGTTATCTTTCCGTAAGTATTTTTTCTTAGTTTATTAGCTATGATTGGTTAAATATTTGCGAAACAAAATGTATCTTTGTTTGTGTAGATAACCTTGACATCGAGGAAAAGAATCATAGTATGTTGAATGGAAACATGATTTGAGTAATGTGGTCAATTAGAGAACCTGATGCTAGGAGGAACATGGTTGGAAATGTCTTCGTAAAGGTAGTACTTTATCTGAAATAGATGGATGATTCTCTTTAAGATATGAAAATGGTGTCACTTTCTTGTGTTAAACATTGTTGTTTTTTGTTGTTGTTAGAATTTGTCAAAGCCAATTAACAATGCCGATTGACAAGATGTGTTAAAGAAATTTATACGCAACTTTGTTGGAAAATTCATAAAAATACTGATTGAGAGAAATCCCAGGTCGAGTACACAAACTTAAATATGAATAATTTAGATGCAGATGTTAGTGACGATCTTTTGATAGAGAATTTTTTGGAGTTTGGGAAAATTGTTAGTCTAGCAATTGCAAAGAATAAAAATGGGTCATGTAAAGGATTTAATTGTTTGTTTACTCTGGATAAGTTCAAGGACTATGTAGGTAGAAACGGCACATAAAAAGCAAAATGGGAGAAACTGCTAAAGCAACAATGCATATATGAATATTTAAAAGCTAGGGTATTTGATATGATATTAAAGCCTTTCTTGGTTTGGAAATGATATATTGAGATAGGATTTTTTTTGCCACTGAATTTTCAGGTGACAAACGTATATGTGAAAAACAGTGATGTTGGTGTTATATGTGAAAATATATATTTTGACATGTGTCCATCTTTACACCGGACCAAATAATTTATGAACCACATTATGTATTTAAACAAAACTAAATAACCAATGACAATTTTTCAAAGTGGACTTTTTAAACAAAATCAAATAATTTATGAACCACAATTATGTATTTAAACCAAACAAAATAATCAATGAATAATTTTTAAAGGTAGAATCTACATTGGAGTATTTGGAAACAAAAATAATAATAATCTTAACTAATATTGTAAGTTTTTTATTTTAAAACTCTCCCAAAACTGACACATGTCCACTCTTTAAACTAAACTATTTTTTCAACAAATCACATCAGGTACTTAAATCAATTCAAATAATCCATCAATCACATCCTTACGATAATAGCATCGGTTTAATTTTTTTTTCTGACTACCACAACATCCGTTCAATAAAATAAAATAATAAAAAATAAAAATATGTTCGAATTAGCGGTAATTAACGCCTATAATAACAAAAAATGAAGCAAATTAAAAAAAATCAAAGATTCATTGGAGTTTCACTCTCGAATCAAACGGTTACGTGCCCATGTATTTCAGTCCTAAACCGAGAATATTAAACTTAATAGTAAATGCCTACAGCTGAATTTAGTGTCCATTATGTCTCACTTCTCCACATTCTCATTTCATAGCTTTTGCCTATTCTTTTATTTATGATGGAAACTCTATCGCCTCTCCATTCCTTACCAAAATCAAAACTTCAGTTCTCTTCTTTTCCATTTCTTTATTTCCAACAATACTTCAATTTGTTCTATATATTTAATCTCATGGAAAAACAAAAATTGTTTCCAGATATGAACATCAGACTGAAGAATGAAGATGAAGACGTATGCATAATGAAGACACCTATCTTTATTTTTATTTTTACTAAAATTTCAAGGTTTTTTTTACTTATGCTCTAATAACTTGACATGTGTCTACTTTCAAACCAAACAAAATAATTTATGAACCACATTATATATTCAAACAAAAAAAAATAACCAATGAACAATTTTTAAAGATAGACTCAACATTGGAGTATTTGGAAACAATATATTAATAATTTGAACTAATATTGTAATTTTTTTTTTGTAGACTCTCACAGATGTTGACACGTGTCCACCATTTAAACCAAACCAAATTTACTACAAATCTTAAGTAATATTGTAAGGTTTTTTTGTATACTCTCCCAATATCTTTACTAATAAAGTAAGTTATTTTTACTTGTGCTCTAATAGCTTGACATGTGTTCACCTTTAAATCAAACCATATTTACAATAATTTATGAGTCATATTATGTATTTAACCAACCAAATAACCAATGTACAATATTTAAGGATAGAATCCTTAAACAACACCAAATAATTTATGAACCACATTGTGTACTTAAACCAAACCAAATAATCAGTGAATGAATCTTCATTTTTCACTAATATTGTAAAATATGGTTTTTTCTTGTACTCTATTAGCTTGACATGTGTCCACCTTCAAACCAAACCAAATAATTTCTTTACTAAATTATGTATTTAAACCAAACCAAATAATCAATGCACAATTTTAAAAGGTGGACTCTTTAAACCAAATCAAATAATTTCTTTCACTAATATTGTAAGATATTCTTACATATGCTCTAATAGTTTGACATGTGCACCTTTAAATCGAACCAAATAATTTATGAACCACATTATGTTTTTATACAAAACTAAATAACCAGTGCAAAAACTAAATAACCAGTGCACAATTTTTCAAAGTGGACTTTTAAACAAAATCAAATATATGAACCACATTATGTATTTAAACCAAAAAAAAAAATAATCAGTGAATAAATTTTAAAGGTAGACATTACATTGGAGTAATTGGAAACAAAAATAATTTAACTAATATTATAAAGGTTTTCTTATAAACTCTCATAAAGCTGACACTTGTCCACCCTTTAAACCAAACCAAATTTACCACAAATCACATCAGATACTCAAACAAATTCAAATAATCCATTAACCACATCCTTAAAATAATAGCATCAGTTTAATTTTTTTTTCTGACTGCCACAACAACCATTCAGAAAATATATAAAAAATATATGTTCCACTTATTGTAATTAACGCCTATACTAACAAAAAAGGAAGTAAATTAAAAAAGAGAATTAAAGAGTCATTGGCGTTTCACTCTCGAATCAAACAGCCACGTGCATATTACACTTAACCGTAAATGCCTAAAACTGAATTCGGTGTGCATTATGTCTCTCTTCTCCACATTCTCATTACATAGCTTTTGCCTATTCTTTTTTTACGATGGAAACTCTATCGCCTCTCCACTCCTTACCAAAATCAAAATTTCAGTTCTCTTCATTTTCATTTCTTTGTTTCCAGTCCTACTTCAATTTGTTATATATATTTAATTCTCAAATCTCATGGAAAAAACAAAAATTGTTTCTAGATATGAACATCAATGAAGATGAAGACGAATACATAATGAAGACACAAATCTTTTTTTACTAATATTGTAAGGTTTTTTTACTAGTGCTCTAATAGCTTGACATGTGTCCACTTTCAAACCAAACCAAATAATTTATGAATCACATTATGTATTTAAACCAAACCAAATAGTCAATGAACAATTTTTAAAGGTAGACTCCACATTGGAGTATTTGGAAACAAAAATATCAATAATTTGAACTAATATTGTAAATTTTTTTTTGTAGACTCTCCCAAATGCTGACACGTGTCCACCCTTTAAACCAAATCAAATTTACCACAAATCTTAACTAATATTGTAAGGTTTTTTGTATATTCTCCCAATATCTCTACTAATAAAGTAAGGTTTTTTTTTTACTTGTGCTCTAATAGCTTGACATGCGTCTACTTTTAAACCAAACCATCTTTACAATAATTTATGAACCATATTATGTATTTAAACCAACCAAATAACCAATGTACAATGTTTAAAGATATACTCTTTAAACAAACCTAAATAATTTATGAATCATATTGTGTACTTAAACCAAACCAAATAATTAGTGAATCCATCTTCGCTTTTCACTAATATTGTAAAAAGTGGGTTTTTTCTTGTGCTCTAATAGCTTGACATATGTCCACATTTAAAGCAAACCAAATAATTTATTTACTAAATTATGTATCTAAACAAAACCAAATAATCAATGCACAATTTTAAAAGGTGAACTCTTTAAACCAAATCAATTAATTTCTTTCACTAATATTGTAAGATATTTTTACTTGTGTTGTGCTCTAATAGATTGACATGTGTGCACTTTTAAATCGAACCAAATAATTTATGAACCACATTATGTATAAACCAAACTAAATACCCAATGGACAATTTTTAAAAGTGGAATTTTCAAACAAAATCAAATAATTTATGAACCACATTATGTATTTAAACCAAACCAAATAACAAGTGGATAATTTTTAAAGATAGATTCTACATTAGAGTATTTGGGAACAAGAATAATAATAATTTTAACTAATATTGTGAGCTTTTTTGTGAACTCTCCCAAAGCTCGCACATGTTTACCCTTTAAACCAAACCAAATTTACCACAAATCATATCAGGTACTCAAACCAATTCAAATAATCTATTAACCACATCCTTAAAGTAATAGCATCGGTTTAATTTTTTATGATTGCCACAACATCCATTCAAAAAATAAAATAATAAAAAATAAAAATATCTTCCACTTAGCGTAATTAACGCTTATAATAACAAAAGGAAGCAAATTAAAAAGAGAATAAAAGATTCATTGGCGTTTCACTCTCAAATCAAACGGCCACCTGCCCATGTATTCCAGTCGCAAACCGAGAATATTAGTCTTAACCGTAAATGCCTGAAACTGAATTCAATGTTCATTATCTCTCACTTCTCCACATTGTCATTTCATAGCTTTTGTCTATTCCTTTTTTTAAGATGGAAACTCTATCGCCTCTCCACTCCTTACCAAAATCAAAATCCTAGTTCTCTTCTTTTCCATTTCTTTGTTTCTAGAAATACTTCAATTTTTTCTATATATTTAATTCTCGAATCTCATAGAAAAACAAAAATTGTTTCCAGATATGAACATCGGACTGAAGAATGAAGATGAAGACGAATGCATAATGTCAACACATATTGTAAGGTTTTTTATTTGTTCTCTAATAGCTTGAAATGTGTCCACTTTCAAACCAAACCAAATAATTTATGAATCACATTATGTATTCAAACCAAAAAACCAATGAACAATTTTTAAAGGTAGACTCCACATTGGAGTATTTGGAAACAAAAATATTAATAATTTGAACTAATATTGTAAGGTTTCTTTTGTAGACTCTCTCAAATGCTGACACGTGTTCATCCTTTAAACCAAACAAAATTTACCATAAATCATATCGAGTACGCAAATCAAGTCAAATAATCTATTAATCACAACCACAATACTTGTAATTTTTAAATCTGGGCTCTACAACCTTAAAATAATAGCATCCATTTAATTTTTTTCTAACACTTTTCTTTTTATCTGTTTAAAATATATATATATATATATATATATATATCTTTCACTTAGCGTAATTAACACCTATAATAACAAAAAGAAAGAAATTTTTTAAAAAGAGTATCAAAGATTCATTGGTGTTTAACACCTAATAGTAGGATTTTTCCGGTCAATTCCTATTATACTATCATNAATTCTTAAACAAACAAACATGCATAAAACAAACAGGACATGAAAGATGACATGCATAAAAGAAAACTAAGGAAAACAACAAGTTAAGTAAAAACAGGGAATAGAATGAGGGTAAAATGCAATCAAAGGGGGACAGTTCCTGAGGATAGAGGTTATTGACAGGTAATCCTTTCTGATTCTCCTAAACGCCTAACATACCTCAATCAATGAGCTATTCCCTAGACAGCAGATTCATAAGCAACCAAGTTCAATCTCTTGATAAATGATTTCAAGCAAAGCAATCACCAGACCTAACTCTCGTTAATGGTACACTACTAAGCAGGCATGAGCAACCAATCTACTAAAGCCAATAAGCACCCTAAACATCTAATCTTTTAGGCTAGGATATGCGAATCTCTGAAATCACTATGTTCAGAGATTTCATCATACACCTTTTGAGTGTGGAAATGCCCAAGTTCAGATTTCAGTTGATCACAAGGAAATCAGCATGAAGTACAGTGAAACAGAAGGGAACTAACAACAATCAACTTAGGCATATAGGGGAAAACAGAATATCAACACCAGACTACCACATCCTCAGGAACCTAAAGGAACTACTCACTACATATGGTGGGTATGAAAGCAGGAAAACAAAAATACTAAGGAAGACATTATGATCAAAAGTCAA